>PVHT021183697.1:881160-895148 GCA_004024745.2 Catagonus wagneri | reverse complement strand
TAAAATACCTGGGTAAACCTAACAAGGTCCTACTATATAGCACAGGGAACTTTTTTCAATATTCTGAGATTAAACCATAATGGAAAAGAATAAAAGGACATATACATATGTATAACTGAATCGCTTTGCTTTACAGCAGAAATTAATGCAACATTGTAAATCAACTATACGTCATTAACAAAATAAAATATCTGGGTTAGTGTCTCTGTGTGTTTAGTTTACACTAGCTGATCACCAGAAGTAACATAACCAGCCACACTTTCTTAAATGACAGGGAAGAAATTCTTATCCAAATAATTAAAAAAAAAAAAAATGGAGAGCTAATTGATTTGGGTCAAATCCATTTGACCCAGTTTCTCTTGCTTGAACACAAAGACTGTCAGGAAAATATCTGCTGCAAAATGAATTTCTGCTTCAGTAAAATGTTCATGAAAATACAGATCACCCATAACCCTTGGAGGACCCAGCTCATTTATTTATAAATATAAGATAACCATACTTCCAACTTCAACAGTTTGTTAGCAATTCTTTATGGTTGATACTGACTCCATATTTTAAATACAGGCCATACAAATTACAAGTGAAAAAGGCATTAAGAGAAGGATATTACTGTCTCCTAGAATCAGCCACCTTAAATCACCCCCACTGGTGTTTTATCCCACGTGCAGCTCCCTGGGCAGTGATTGTGGTACAAAAAGATGTTAAAGTTTATCCAGGTATACACAGTCAGAAAGACAGGGCATAAACCTCAGTGGAGAACTACCGATAACATTAGCCTATAAAAAATATCACAAGAAGCGTTTCAGTGAATTTTCCTTCACCCAGGAAAAGCACTGATCCCTGTGGGATGGCTGGGGCAGGGTTCCAGGCTAAGCTTTCCTCCAGGGTAGCATCTGGATAAGCCAAGAAGAATGGAAGGAGACTCTAGATAAAGAATCTAGTATGAGCAGGGGGTGTCAAGGCAGGAAAAGCGAATAGGCCAATGTAGCTGAAAAGGAAGGATGAGCTAGAACATTCTGCAGAGGTACTAAGGCCAGACTGAGGGAGCTCTTGCAACCCAGGCCAAGAACTGGATGTCCTTCTCTAGCAATGTGAAACCACAGGCAGGGAAACCCATTACAATATTACATGGACCAAGATTTGAAGTAACAGGTCCTGATCCCAAATGGCAGAAGTGGGAATGGAGAAAAAAAAATTTGAGAGATGTTATTTACAAGGAAGGAAAAAATAATCAAAGGATTTGCCTTTGCTTCACATCGAGTCAATTATTTAGGGAGTAAAAAAAAAAAAATCATGGTTTCAAGAAAACTCCGGGAGTTCCCATTGTCACGCATCAGAAACAAATCCAACTAGTAACCATGAGGTTTGGGGTTCGATCCCTGGCCTCACTCAGTGGGTTAAGGATCCCACGTTACCACAAGCTGCGGTGTAGGTTGCAGATGTGGCTCAGATCTGGCATTGCTGTGGCTGTGATGTAGGCCAGCAGCTGTAGCTCCAATTGAATCCCTAGCCTGGAAACTTCCATATGCCACGAGTGCGGCCCTAAAGAGCAAAAAAAAAAAAAAAAAAACCGCCAAAGTTCAAAATGGGTTTGGGGGAGTTCCCTTCGTGGCTCAGTGGTTAACGAATCCAACTAAGAACCATTAGGTTGCGGGTTCGATCCCTGGCCTTGCTCAGTGGGTTAAGGATCCGGCGTTGCCGTGAGCTGTGGTGTAGGTCACAGATGCGGCTCGGATCCCGCGTTGCTGTGGCTGTGGCGTCGGCCGGCGGCTACAGCTCCTGTTAGACCCCTAGCCTGAGAACCTCCATATGCCGCAAGTGCGGCTCTAGATAGAAGGCAAAAAGACAAAAAAAATAAATTAACTTTTAAGTGGGAAGCACTCCTGCTGTTCCTCTCGTGGCTCTGTAAAGCGTGTCATCCGGCGCAGTTCCATTCGGATCACTTCTAGAATCAAACGTGACCAAGCCGTAACCCCTGAACCACAGAATGTCAGTCCATGTCCCCTCCTGTCTCTCCCTCCTGCCCCCAGGCTCAGCCTGTCCCTTCCCCCAGTGAGTAACCCCTTCTCCGCCCCCCCTTCCCTCCACTCCGTTTAGTGATCAGCAGCCTGTGTTCAGAGTGATCAGGGGAGCAGTACTTACTTTCTTTCCTCAAGCAGGGCGATTTCCTTTTTAACCTCACGATATTCTTCTGCTATTTGGCAGTGCTGTTTGAACACCTGCATGGATTCCATGGAGTCGTGACAAGGCGGCAGAGGCTTCACAAACAACAAAAAGAAGAAATCAGTCCATTTCCTGGCCTCACAATAAATGACCAGCCACTGTGCTCTCCCGATGTTCTTTAGAGGAAGATTTTTTTTGCAGGAGACTAGCACTGTCAGTCAACACTGGACAGGGTTTTGCTGCCTCTACTTGGCCAGCACACATTTACCTTCCACACCATGAGACAGGTCAGTTACCTGCGGGGCACTGCAGTAACAATAAGTCCCCTCCTAATTGTGTACCTCCCCCCAGAAATCTTAAACTCTGCCTTAGAGAACTAGTGATGGGGATCTATTTCACTTGTCTGTTTGTCACCCCTTGCTTTCTGTTCCTGTGGCCCAGAGAGACATAACGTCATGTTAGGGACCGAAGGAGCCCAACGAGAAAGGTTCTCTTCTGAAAAACGCATCCAAACTGAAGAAATGGTGCTATTCCAGAAATAAGGCTTGCAAGGATTAATGAACCATAGGAAACCCAAATAAAATGATGCTATAATGTGTGTGGCCGAAGAGAACAAGGATTCCTGTCTTTGCTTTTCTCCCATTCATGAGGGAAACAAAGGCAGCCTGCGAGCCTTTCTAACCATAACATGCTGAAAATCCTATTTCCAGGAGTTATTCTTAAAGAACTAGCCATCCCAAGGTTTGTAATTCTAAGTTGTAATTAGCAACACATTATTAAAAGCTTTACTTTGAGAAACGCTGGTTAACAGTCTTTTAAAGAGTTTTTTTAATCACCCTTTTCAATTATTTAGAGAAAAATGTTACATAATATCTGAGAAATATGACTAAATTCTTAAATAGGCTCTTCAGTCTCCTCCTTTCTTCACAATAGTCTATACATGTAAACTGTGTCTGGCTAGGTCATAATCACAATGATTTCGTATTAGTGAATGAAAACTAATGAATTTCTTACTACTTGCACCTCTCATTATATTCTTCAAGAACACAGCTGTCTTTGGGTGTTATATTTAGTGGCCCTCCCCAAGATGCAAAAGCAATTCTAGAAAGTTCTACAAAATTCCATATAATCTGATTGATAAACAAGATGATCCTTTCTATTTATCACAAAGTCCTTGAATAGAGATCTTCCTCAGTCTAACCCTCTCCCAACTGAGTGTTTTCAGCGCCCAGAGATCTTCTAAAGGAAATAAAGTTTGCAATAAATGTGGATGAAATTTACCTTTATGTGGAACATCTGTTGGGTTCTAATCCGTGGAAAATCTACTAATATCTATATTAAGTAGCATCTTTCCCTCCTGACTCATGAACACATTCAGAGCATCAACTCAGCCTGTTGGAAACACTATTCCTTTCTAGAGTGAAATAAATTGAAAAGTCCTGCCCAGGAGTATTACAGTATAACTCACCACATGAGATAAAGCCATTGCCAAAGGCATTCAGAACTCTTGGCTCCTCCAGCCCTAGAAATCACCACTCCTTCATCAATTTTCACCTGTTACGCTGGCAAATTACCAGGTGTAACAGTAAGGAGAATGAAAGCAATTTTCTCTGGGCACCCTAGCCAAGCCGCTATTAAATCATCCATGCCCTGCTAAAGGATTTGCATACTGGAAAGCTCTAAGGCTGGACGCATCCTATTTCCTGTTCTTAGGAACACTCATAAACCACACTCAGTTCAGCCCATAACTTGCCACATGGAGGTACGTGAACCACAAATTCAGCACAGCCACCTGTGTGACTGCCGAAAGCTTCTAGGTCTCCGTGTTTGCCTGCCTAAGAGGATATAGATGAAAAGGGAGCTATGCCTTTTGCTCCTGTACTTAAAAGGAAAACTGAAAATGACCAAGATAATTTTCTTAAGAAGACAGACGCCTCTTTTCCCCTCTCGGCTTGCCACCTGCAATGCTTTTTATTAAGGGGGAAATATTTTCGTGACTTCTTATTTTATTGGGACTTTCCAACTGTGGCAAATTTGAAGATGTTTTTATGCACAGGTAGTATGATCATGCTAAGGGGACATGAGAGTAGGGAGTATTTCAGGTTGTATTCACTGTCCTCTTATGCTCTCAGCAGGAGGACCATCACAGTATTTTCACCACTGCCCACAATTAAGAAATAGAGCCAATTAAAAAAAGAACAAGCCAAAAATACTTAGTGTTCAGTGCTTCAGGAAGTGAAAAGATGTCAGGTGTCACTTCAGCCTCTGGTTGCTGCAAACTCTGTCTTCATCCCAGCCTGACCTGTAACCTAGAACCACTACAAGTTCTCCCACTTTGCATGAAAGCATTAAAGAACAACAGAAATTTGCTTAAGCAAGGAGGGAAGTTATATTGCACAATCCTTCACAACATTGTAAAATTATCTCAGTTACCAGGGTCTATGGGGGCATGGGGTAAATGAGGAGTTGTTGTTTAATGGGCATAGATTTTCATCTTTAGAAGATGAAAAAGTTCTGGAGATTGATTGCACAACAATGTAAATATACTGAACACTACTGAATTGTACACTTAAAATTGTTTATGATGAAAACATTTATGCTATGTGTTTTTACCACAGTAAAGAGAAGTTAATGCTATTATCTGGAGAAAACCATAATTCAAAAAGATAAAGGCACCCCAATGTTTGTTGCAGCCCTATTTACAGTAGCCAAGACATGGAAGCAAACTAAATGTCACTGACAGAGGACTGAATAAAGAAGATGTGGTACATTTATACAACTGAATATTAGCCATAAAAAAGAATGAAATAGTGCCATTTGCAGCAACATGGATGGACCTAGAGATTATCATACAAAGTGAAGTCAGGCAGAGAAAGACCAGTATCATATGACATCACTTACATGTGGAATCTAAGAAAAAAAATGCTATAAGTGAACTTATTTATAAAACAGTAACAGAGTCAAAGATCTCAAAATCAAACTTATGGTTACCAAAGCATAAAAGTGGAGGGAAGGGATAAATCAGGACTTTGGGATTAAAATATACACACTACTATGTATAAAATAGGTAACTAGCAAAAACCCACTGCATAGCACAGGGAACTCCACTCAATACTCTGTAATAACCTATATGAGAAAACAGTCTGAAAAAGAATGGGGATATGTATATGTATAACTTATTCACTTTGCTGTACACCCAAAACAAACACAACATTGTAAATCAATTATACTTACTCCGAAAAAAATTTTATTTATTTTTTAATTATTTTTTTAAACAAAAATTCCTTAAATTAATGCAAAAAAAATTATCACTGGATCCTTCTGATGCCTCCAGCCTATCTTCTAAGCACTGCTACCAGGACTCCCTACCTAAGGCTCACTGCATTCACCCCCTACCTTTCTCTCCTCCCCAAATTTCTCCCCGAGGAACTTAACATTTCTCACCCTTTCATCATTTGAAACCATTTACCACTAACCCTAAACATTGCCGGACAGGTCAAAACGCCCTCTGGTCAGCAGGATCCACCGTCCTTGGAAGGCATTTGACAGCACTGGATGTCGGCCCCAGCTCAGGAAACTCATCAAAGAATTTTTTAAACACATAATGTCTTCTGGTGAATAAGAGTATTAAAATATTTGGGTTTTACAGCTGATATACAAAGTAGAACTATAGAGTGATGAAATGTGTGTCCTGTGTAACATAACACACTCTCATTGTTTGACGATACAGTGTGAGTTTGTGTGTATGTGTAGTACCGTAAGGTCCTCATCAAGGCTGTTTCTTACCTTCTAATAAACTCTCAGAATGGAGACACCGTATAACCAGCAGGGTTCACTGAATGAAGTGTTTGCCTGAGGAAACAGATTCCTAAAATTCCAGCACAAGAGTCAGGTTTCCAATTTAAAAATGGAGCTACTAGGAGGCTTACATCATGTGACATTTAAAACACTGGCACTCATGAATTAACGGATTTAAGATACTATGCAATATGTGTTCCCACATTAAAAACTAAAAAATAACTTAAAAATATACCTCCATAACCAGTTGAAAAACATCTAGTGACTTCTTAGAATAAAAAATTGATATTGTTATTTAAATGTAGTTGATTTACAATATTGTGTTAGTTTCAGGTGTACAGCAAAGTGATTTGATAATATATACACATATTTGTCCTCTTTTTCAGATTTTGTTTCATTACGGGCCATTATAAGATACTGATTATATTTCTCTGTCCTGTACAGCAAATCCTTGCTGTTTATAACACTTTTATTCTTACTTCAATTCTCATTGCTTGATTTTGACTATTCTCATCCAAGAGATTTTCATACTTATAATCCCATGACGGGAATGGGCAAGCAATAAATAAACCCTACATTGATAGCGAATTTCCTTTTGCTTCAAGAAGAGAAAGTTTCCTCGTTATCTTCTCTACAATTACCCCACATCCTCCCACGGTCTGGCTGCATTATCACACGCTCTTGCTTAAAGAATGAAATACTGAATTCCAAAGAAAAGGAATCTGAAGATATTACCCCTGAAAACGAAAAGGTAAAAAAAGTCTTTAGGCACTGGAGCACAAACTCGGTAGGATCACAGAAACAGTAGGATAATACTCAGTGGGTATCGTCAGTGCCACCGTATCTGGTCTATTCACAACACAGCCGGTTCTAAGAGGGTTAAACTAGAACATTCCTTTAACCGCGTCTCAAAGCCGTCTTTGAAAGACATTTTCCCAAGACACAGATTGGGGTTTGGATGAGGTCAGGACCCAGGAGGAGGCACTTCCTCTCCCCTCCTTTCTCCCATCCCCCACTTTCCTCCATCCCCCACCCCCACCCCCACCCCCATCCCGCTGCTGCCTGGGATGGAGCTTGCAAGGGCTTTAAATTACCAGGCTGTGCGAGTGAGCCGCTGCTATCTCTGGTATCCACCCCAATCATCAGGACGGATTTAACAAGATGAAGTAAGAGAGAAACCACAGGCTCCAGTTCCAAGAATGCCGCTTGCGCCACACCATCCCCTCTCCTTTCTGCCCGGGGCCATCAGTTTACAGCAAGCTCCTCCCAGAATGGACTCTGTCCTCTGGAAGGGGCCCCGTGGGAAAGGACCCAGCCAAGCATTTCTCCGCGAGGGGTAAAGCCAGCTTAAGCGTTTCCGTTTTCTACTTGGCTTCTTCAAATACGACTGGCCCCATGCACTTCAAAAACGTAAGAATTTAATTTCCCTCTCCCAGCTTCCCACACAGAAGATATATTTAGGAGGCTAAATATTCTACGGGTTGCTGAGCAAACTTTGTATTTATTCCTTGATTCTCAGTGTTATCTTTGGGGGGAGAGGGGATTGGGGGTGTCTGGTTTAAATTTATGTTACATTTTAATGTCACCAAATTAATATGCATAATGTTTTTTTTAACTAAATGGAAAAAACAATCTGGACAAATTGCTTTGTTTGAAAACTCTGTTATCTCAGAATTGTAAATATTTTTTAAATATTTTAAGAACTGACATTTCTGTAGTATCTACATTATGGTCAAAGTCAGGACTAGTAATAATTATACTGCACATCTTATACATTATATAATATGGGAATAGAGGCTATTTAAGTCATTTCTATCGACATAAGCAATATTAGGAGTTCCCTGATGGCTCAGTGGGTTAAGGATCTGCCGTTGTCACTGCTGTGGCTTGGGTTTGATCCCTGACCCCAGAACTTCCAAATGCCCTGGGGGGTGGGGGGGGAGCAATATTAAAGGGAGAGATAACTCATGAGTGTCACAAATAACTTCTAAAAATGCATATTCTAATGAACTGAGCTTCTCAAAAAAAAAAGTAAAGGCATCATTGTAAAGTTTCAGGTTATCAGTATATGCTTTCCATGTGATCACAGCCACCAAAAAAACCTGTAAGATACTTATTAACATGCGTGTGTGAGAGAAAACTGCAAACATTTTTTCAGTGTGTTCTATGGGGCTATTTCCTAATTGTATATCTAGATGTTTAAGACCAGTGCCACAGAATCCTGGAATGCTAAGACTCCGTTTTCTAACTTTCTTATTTCCCAGATATCAAGTGATACACTGATGCAAGACCTAAAAGAAGTTTCTGGAGAGACGGCTGGGATAACAAGATACCATAGTACACAACTGAAGCTACCAAACTGTTTATTTGCGGAGGTGACATCAGTTTCTGGACTTACCAAACTCTGTCTGAGAAAAAAGCAAGTTCAATGTGTACCACGGAGACACCTGTCACTGTCCTCAGATTAGATTCAAGGACTTTAGGAGGGATTGAAGCGATTGCTCAGTTTGGTTCAAAAGAAAAAAAAACGTCATATGGTTTTCCAAGCACCTTAAGCTCAAAGAGAAGAAGAGGACATCAGCACCCCCATTCCTAACTCAAAAACCCAGAGATACTGCTCTCATTTCATTTTACACAAGCAGAGATACTAGAGCTTAAATATTTCATTCAATAAACAATTTCAGGGAAGTTCCCGTAGTGGCGCAGTGGTTAACGAATCCGACTAGGAACCATGAGGTTGTGGGTTCAATCCCTGGCCTCTCTCAGTGGGTTAAGGATCCGGCATTGCCGTGAGCTGTGGTGTAGGATGCAGATGCGGCTCGGATCCCAGTTTGCTGTGGCTGTGGTGTAGGCCTGTGGCCACAGCTCCAGTTCAACCCCTAGCCTAGGAACCTCCATATGCCACAGGTGCGGCCCTGGAAAAGGCAAAAAGAGACAAAAAACAAAAAAACAATTTCAGGGTTCCAGCTATGGCACAACGGGATGGGTGGTGTCTTGGGAGTGCTAAGGCAAAGGTTCGATACCCAGACCGACACAGTGGGTTAAGGATCCGGATTGCTACAGCTCTTGCTTAGGTCACACGGATCTGATCCCTGGACTGGGAACTCCATATGCTATGGCAGGTGGCCAGAAAAGAAAAAAAAAGTAGACCTCAGGCTCTAAAATAAGGTGCTGGCCCCAACAATCTCTAACATCCAGTTTCATTTTCTTTGATTATGGGAGTTCCCACTGTGGTGAAATGGGGTCGGCAGCATCTCTGGAGCACTGGGACACAGGTTCAATCCCAGACCAGCACAGTGGGTTAAGGAACCAGCATTGTCACAGCTATGGTGTAGGTGGCAACTGAGGCATGGATCTGATCCCTGGCCCTGAAACCCCATAAGCCTCGGGGCATCCAAAAAATAGGTAAACAATTTCACTAGGGAACAAAATAAATATTAACTGACCAATGGTTTTGCCAAGCACTGTGCTGGATCTATTCTTTATCGCAATTAATTCACACAACAAATATGTGAGCTATTATCTCTGCTTTGCAGATCAGAAAAGTGAGGTTTAGTGGAAGAAAATCATGTGCCCCGGGAGTTCCCTTCATGGCTCAGCAGTTAATGAAACCAACTAGGATCCACAAGGATATGGGTTCGATCCCTGGCGTAGATCGCAGACACGGGTTGGATCCTGAGTCACTGTGGCTGTGGCTGTGGCTGTGGCTGTGGTGTAGGCTGGCAGCTGTAGCTCCGATTAGACCCCTAGCCTGAGAACTTCCATATGCCAAGGGTGTGGCCCTAAAGAAGCAAAAAAAAAAAAAAAATCAGGTACCACAAATCACAAAACTAGTCGGTGTGGAGCTGAGATCCAAAATCTGGCTAAACTAATGGCATTGTCCCTGCCCCAGTCATTGTCACTCCCTTGGCAAGTTTATTACAGTCTAGTCATTAGCATGTTCTCTACCTGATTAAAAAAAACATATTCTTCGATCTGGGTTAATTTTGTTTGTTTGTTTCATTTTTTGTCTTTCGCCTTTTTAGGGGTATATGGAGGTTCCCAGGCAAAGGGTCTAATCAGAGCTACAGCCACAGGCGTACACCACAGCCACAGCTACACCAGATTCAAGCCGCATCTGCGACCTACACCATAGCTCGTGGCAATGCCAGATCCTTAACCCATTGAGTGAGGCCAGGGATCGAACCCAAAACCTCATGGTTCCTAGTCAGATTTGTTTCCGCTGTGCCACATCGGGAACTCCCAATCTGTGTTACTTAAGACCACAAAGCTTAGCTTTGAATCATCTACTATATTATTATGTTTTGAAATCTCCAAAACATAATAATATAGTTAAATTTTAATCTAAATTTGGTCCTAGACCCTGGTACAATTAAAGGAATGTTGCATCCTTCAGAATAGAGAAGAAGGTCAGTCATTACCTCTTCATCTTTTTCTTTTCCCTTTTTACGACCATGGCATGTGGCAGTTCCCAGGCCAGGGATCAAATCCATGTCACAGAAGTGACAATGCCAAATCATTAACCTGCTGAGCCACCAGGGAACTCCACTGCCTCTTTTTCAAATAGAAAGAAACTGGAGTTCCCTGGTGGCCTACTGATTAAGGATTCAGGACTGTCACTGCCGTGGCTCTGGTTCGATCCAGACCTGGGAACTTCCGTATGTAGAGGGCAAAGCCACCAAAAAAAAAGGGAAATTGATGCCTAAATATAAGTAATGGTTTTTCATTCATTCTTACAAGTGGACATAAAACTGGACCTCCCTTCTTTTGACTGTATGGTCTAAACAAGCTCTACCAAAATATTGCCCCTAATGGACACAGAGAATTTAGAAACCAAGTTCCAAGAAAGGAAGCCACACAAAATAGAACCAACCTACCACCTGTCCCTGGGCTGAGGCCTATAAAGAGATGTTCATTTTAACACCTACCTGACCCCACGTTCTCTTGCCTAACATTTCGCATTAATAGAGACATCAAGAGAAATGTTTGTCACTGTTATTCTTGCCCAAGGCTTTTTTTGGCCTCTTTGAAAATAGAAGCACCACGAATTACATGCTCAAACATGTCCACATTCTTGGCAAAGCAAAAGAAAAATCTTGGGGGGTCAAATCGGTGATAGAGTGTCTACCAAATAGGTACTTCATAGTTGCATTTACAAACTATGAGAGGTGTGTAATGGATATCAGAAAGTCAGAACAGATTTTTAAAGGTGGTTCTATCACCGCATTATGGCAACGCTGCAAATCAGAAACCAAATACTCTCCACCTAGCAACCAAATTTAAGCAGCCCATAGGATCCACCAAAGTGGTAAAGGAACGAAGGCAACATAGACTCAGAATCAGAGATCTAGACTCAGAATCAGAGATCTAGTGGGAATTAACCAATGTGTGTAGACCAAAATTGGGCCTCACCCAATTTTTAGGTTCTTACCCCTAAAGCAGAGACATAATAGCATCCATGGTTGTTGCAAGGATCAAATGAGATTGTTGGTGGAAAACACCCCTTGCCTAGTGCTCAGGACTCAGTGTGCATGGGTAGGATCTGAATCTCAGAGTGTGCAAAGTCAGGCCGGCAACAATCACCTGCCATCAGTTATTTTTCAAAGGCAAATTTGCTTTTGTTTTTGTTTTGTCTTTTTAGGGCCGTACCCTCAACCTATGGAAGTTCCCACGCTAGGGGTTGAATCAGAACTATAGCCACAGGCCTACGCCACAGCCACAGCAATGCAGGATCCAAGCAGAGTCCACAGCCTACACTGCAGTTCACAGCAATGCCAGATCCTTAACCCACTGAGAGAGGCCAGGGGTCAAACTTGGGTCTTTGTGGATACTAGCTGAACTCGTTACTACTAATCCCTGATGGGAACTTCCAAGGATCTGTTTTTAGATGTAGCTTTCTGTGTTACCTTTCCCCTCTCAATCTCTACTGTCTTGTTTTTTAGCTGCTCATGCCCTGACCTGTAAAATAAAGATAACCAACAACAGCCCTAGACAGAGGCAACCCTAACCAAATGGCTTGACCACTGGTAAATGTTTGTAACAGACTCAATTACATCTTCACCCAACAAACAAGCACTTACTTAAATACTTTTAGTTGTAGTGCTGTAAATATTCTCTCTGCATGTGAAGAGGCAAAAAAACATACTATATTTTAGTGTGGGAAGTGAGGTAATCAAAACCCATGAGCCAGAAATCAGCCTCTCAGCTGCCTAACACAATGAAGATGACATAGTCTCACTGGATTAAAATAATTAAATAGACTTAATGTCTAACATATGTCAAAAAGAAATAATGCTCTAAAATTCCAATGGATCTTATAAGGCTTTAACAGAAAAATTATTTGGATAATGGCCAGGGGTGCTCTGAATCCTGTGAAGAATGACCCACCAATCAGGGAGGCCCATTCATGTTCCCCAAGGGGGGAAAAAATTGTCAGTACAAAAATGTAGGATTAATGATCCATAATATTTTTTCTTTTTTTAGGGCCAAACCCACGGCATATGGAAGTTCCCAGACTGGGGGTCAAATCAGAGCTGTAGCCACAAGCCTATACCACAGCCACGGCAATACCAGATCTGAGCTGCATCTCTGACAATAGCTCACTGCGATGCCAGATCCTTAACCCACTGAGCGAGGCCAAGGATCAAACCAGCATCTTCATGGATACTAGTCGAGCTCGTTGCCCCTGAACCACAGTGGGAACTCCCAGAAGATTTTTTTTTTTTTTTCCCATGACACGTGGAAGTTCCTGGACCAGGGATCTAACTCTCACCACAGCAGCAGCCTGAGCCACTGCAGTGACAGTGCTGGATCTTTAACTGGAACTCCAGCTGCAGAGGAAATTTAAGACAGAGCTGTCTTCTGACAGCATCATCATCATCAGTATAACCCTCCCACCTCCTGGACAGTCTTCAGTCATCTCTACATTAGTGATATTGCTCTGTGGAAGGCTTTCTGCTGGAAGGCTGGATGATGCTCAGAACTTCAGAGGTGAGAGGAGGGTTATTCTAAAAACTCCAGTCACACTTGAGTTGTTTTGTATAGATTTGCACCCCAGCAGAGGGTTATTGGGTCTTTAGACCCAACCTGGTTGCTTCCAGATTTTTAATTCAGTGTGCTGGGCACTTAGATAAGAAATGGAGCCAACAGGAGTTCCCACTGTGGCACAGTGGATTAAGAATCTACCCACAGCACCTCTAGTCACTGCAGAAGTGCCAGTTCAATACCCAGCATTGCTGCAGATGTGGTGTAGTTTGCAGCTGCAGCTCAGATTCAGTCTCTAATTTAGGAACCTCCATTTACCTCGAGTGTGACATTAAAAAAAGAGAGAGAGAAGAAGAAGAACTGGAGTTCCCATTGTGGCGCAACAGAAATGAATCCCAATAGGAACCATGAGGTCGTAGGTTCAATTCATGGCCTCACTCAGCGGGTTAAGGATCTGGCGTTACCATGAGCTGTGGTGTAGGTTTAGGCTGCAGATGTGGCTCAGATCTGGCATGGCTGTGGCTGTGGCTGTGGCGTAGGCCAGCAGCTGTAGCTCCAATTCGACCCCTAACTTGAGAACCTCCATATGCCGTGGGTGCGGCCCTAAAAAGCAAAATAAAAGAACTGGAGCCAATGGAAAGGACACCATCTTGGGGTTGCACCCAGGCTCCTTCTTGGTTCTTCCCACCTCCATCAAGGGCTAGTCAGATCAAGGAGTCCCAAACTCAAATATCTTCAGAATACCAGGCACACCCATAAATGAGAAAAGCTACTGAGCATAAGAGGAAACATCAGGGCTGGTTGGGAACTGGTGGTGGCAGACCCCCCACTCCTTAAAGGCTTCTTAAGTCTTTAGAGAAAAAAAGCAGCAAGCTTCTGTGCACAGGATTCAAGACCCCTATTAGATGTGTCTAAATGTGACTGCAAAGTGAAGCAATCAGGTAAATGTCTGACCCAAGGCCAGCATCCAGGTATTCTAGGCAGAACCTCTTCCTAAAGCCACCTTTCTGGAATGATTATGCATCATCTAAAAAAAAAAAAAA
>PVHT021183697.1:868070-880160 GCA_004024745.2 Catagonus wagneri | reverse complement strand
AAGTGAAGCAATCAGGTAAATGTCTGACCCAAGGCCAGCATCCAGGTATTCTAGGCAGAACCTCTTCCTAAAGCCACCTTTCTGGAATGATTATGCATCATCTAAAAAAAAAAAAAATTAAAGTATCATAAATTAGCTCCTTTCACATAGTTCTGGTATATTAAAATGGGATTTTTTTTTTTTTTGGATTTTGTCATTTTACGGCCGCACCCACGGCATATGGAGGTTCCCAGGCTAGGGGTCTAATCGGAGTTGTAGCCACCGGCCTGCACCACAGACACAGCAACGCAGGATCCGAGCCACGTCTGCAACCTACACCACAGCTCACGGCAACGCCGGATCCTTAACCCACTGAGCAAGGCCAGGGATTGAACCCGCGACCTCATGGTTCCTAGTCGGATTCGTGAACCACTGCGCCGCGTTGGGAACTCCAAAATGGGATATTTTTGATAGACCATCCACAAACTATCCACACAAAATATTTTTTCATGGATTAAACCGGACAGTGCGCAGAAGATTTAACTTAATTACATTCTAGGGAATTCCTGCCATGGCTCAGTGGATTAGGAATCCGATTGCAGCAGCTCAGGTTGCTGCAGAGGTGTGAGTTCAATCCTGGGCCTAGTGCGGTGGGTTAAAGGATCTAGCTTTGCCAGAGCTGTAGCGCAGATTCAGTCCCTGGCCCAGGAACTTCCATATGCCTCAGGTGGGGCATTAAAACAACAACAATAAGAAGAATACAAACAACATTCTATTAAAAGGTGTCAGAGAACTGGGGAGAGGGTACGTGGGGGTGAAGTAGAGAAAGGAAGATTATTCTGAAGTCTTGCCCTCTGTGACAAGTTTCTCTGCAGTTTATCACTAAATCACTCCTCCAAAATGGGCAAAACTACAATGGCCCCAGAAACATCCACAGCCAAGGAGATCAGGGACCTATCCTATCCCCAGGCTCCAGAACTCCTTAGAAGCAGCAACCTGTTTCTACCCTAAGTCCTAGATATTCTCATACAATAGCCAGATAAACAGACAGAGAATGTTACCTGAAGGCTTCATGAACTTGAAGCTCTAGAAATGCAAACCTGGACATTGCAAAAGCTTCCCCGCTCTGTGTCCAAGGCAGCCTTTCCCAATCAGGCCACTTTCCCACTCACCGTATTTTGTGAAACTGAGGAGGAAAGAAAAAAGACTCTGGAACAATCCTTACCTGTAGCTGCTGATCTAATTCTGGAAAGGCCAGAGGATCGGAGTCTTCAGGAGATGTGTCATCTAAAACATGAAAATAAAACGATTCTTCACTATGGAACCCTTTCTCTCAGGACAACTGTCCAGCTGTTGCCATTTCTGGACTTGCAGAGTTAAACCTTCAGGACACGCTGCTTCGGTTATTTTCATCCGTCCAGTTAGAGACAGAAAGAATGTGGAAGGCAATTTTGCTCATCTTTCGTACAGGCAGCAGCACAGAGAGCCTGAACAAAATTTTGCAGCCGAGTAGCAGAATCCTCAAATGTTCAACCTGGTAGCTCTCTAAGAAATACTGCTTGTCTTTCAATACTCCTATGTTAGCCAAAACCAAAAAAAAATATGATATGCAGGAAAGTGTTTTAACAAGGTGCTAATGGGGTGACCGGGACAACCTCGTGGGACAGGAGAATGTGTTAGTGAAAAAGAGAAGTGTTAGTTCTGCCTGAAAGACTCCATGGGGGTGGAAAGCTCTGAAGCGTTTGCCCTCTGCTCTCACCACAAACCACCACTACCGGGCAGCTGACCAGGGTTAGAGTGGATAACAGGCAGCAACTCGATCGGGGTGTTTCTGCCCAACGCATCAGGCAGCAAACCCCAACCTGAGGCCCAATCCACTGCCCTGATGCGGGAGCACCCACCACACTGTCCTCAGCTGCCTTCAGATGGCTGACTGGCAACAGGCAGGTCCTTGCTGGATCAAGAGAAGCAGTTCACAGAAGCCTCAGAGGAAACCTGAGAGAAGTTTTCCCAAGAATCTTCGAGAACAAACTGCTGGTGGAGTTCCCGTCGTGGCTCAGCGGGTTAAGAACCTGTCACAGTGTCCATGAGGATGCAGGTTCGACCCCTGGCCTTGCTCAGTGGGTTAAGGATTCAGTGTAAGCTGCTGTACAGGTCACAGGTGCGGCCCTAGCCCAGGAACTTCCATGTGCCATAAAAATAGTAATTTTTTTTAAAAAAAAGAACGTACGGCTGGCCTAGTCCTGGTACTAGAGGACAGCCCTCTTGCCAGCAGAATCTCTGTATTTCCTGGTGGACTCTGGCTCTGCAGGTCCCCTGGCCATTGATTTCCAGTCCTCTCCTTACTGACAACAGCTACCGCATGTATGACTAGGAGAATAAGAAAAAATACAGGCTAAACAAATAACAGAAACATCAAATCTATTTCAGAAGTTCCTGTCATGGCTCAGAGGTAACAAACCCAGCTAGATTCCTTGAGGATTAGAATTCGATCCCTGCCCTCGCTCAGTGGGTTGGGGATCCGGCGTTGCCATGAGCTGTGGTGTAGGTCTCAGACGCAGCTTGGATCTGGTGTTGATGTGGCTGTGGCATAGGCCGGCAGGTACAGCTCTGATTCAACCCCTGGCCTGGAAACTTCCATATGCCGTGAGTGCAGCCAAAAAAAAGAAAGAGAAAAAAAATGTTATTTTAATTTAGAAGAAAAAAAAATCAGGGTTTTTAGTTCTCACAGCCATAACCAAATTTATTTATAAAAACCATTGAAGTTCTATTTGAATTAAAGGAAGCAGGAGTTCTCGCTGTGGCCCAGTGGGTTAAGGACACGATGTTGTCTCTGTGAGGATGCAGGTTTGATCCCTGGCTTTGCTCACTGGGTCAAGGACCTGGAATTGCCATAAGCTGTGGCACAGGTCAAAGATGCAGCTCAGATTTGGTGTTTCTGTGGCTATGGTATAAGCTGGCAGCTGCAGCTCCAATTTGACTCCTGGCCCAGGAACTTTCAGACACCCCAGGTGCAGCCATTAAAAAAAAAAAATTACGGGAAGCAGTATGGGCCATACACAACAGCAGAAGCAAGCATCCTCTCCCTACTCGTTGACAGTACCATCCAGAATAAAACATAGCACGTGAGGAGCTCCTGGCTTCTAAGAGATTACATTTCTTTGAAAGCATCAAAGATAATGATCAGAAAGATAATTCGAACAAGGGCAGGATTCAAACTCTGCCAAACATCTCAAGGGCCTCAGGTATAGTTTAGTCAAGAGTAGTATAATAGGGAGTCCCATTGTGCTTCAGCGGTAACAAACCCGACTAGTATCCATGAGGATTCGGGTTCGATTCCTGGCTTCGCTCAGTGGGTTAAGGACCAGGCATCGCTGTGAGCTGTGTGTGGTGTAGGTTGGAGATGCAGCTCAGGTCCCATGTTGCTATGGCTGTGGTGTAGGCCAGCAGCTGTAGCTCCAATTCAACCCCTAGCCTGGGAACTTCCATATGTCATGGGTGCCCTAAAAAAAAAATAAAAAAGAGTAGTATAATAATACTCCCACTTAAAAGTGCTTAAGACAATGACAACTGGGGACCAGCTGTGAATCCATTTGTTCCTATACCTGAACTTGGATGCCCACGATCTCATTGCCATAGCTTCATAGAATGAGTTTAAACAGGGAAATCTTCCCAAGACCCTCCCTGCAGGCTGCAGAGCTGTCACACTAGGAAACAAGGAGAGCAAGCCCCAGCTCACTGAACGTTCTTTTCGTACCAAGAGGTGAAACTTCTGCCAATTATTGTGACTTTTTAAATCTACCCTACAATTTCCAAAAAAAAATTGGACAAAAAGTAAATTTTTTTTTTAAGCCAGAACCAGTCACTTGTTTCTACTGACCCTTTGGAGGTAGCTTTTATTATAAAACCTATAGTTTATAAAACCAAATTGGGGACTTCCTGCTGTGGCGCAGTGAGGTAAGGATCTGGCATTGCTGCAGCTGTGGCACAGGTTGCAGCTCTGGCTCAGATTTGGTCCCTGGCCTGGGAACTTCTATATGCCATCAGTGCAGTCGAAAAAGAAAAAAAAAATTTTTAATTTTTTAAACTGATTTTGGTCTAAGGTACCTTTAAATTTACTTCAATAAAATAACAACAACTCAAACATCATGGTTATTTTTGCTCATTGAGTTCAAGGCCAGGACAATTTGTCAGGGGTAAATGGGAACATATTATACTTTGGCACCCCAACCCTAATAATCATAGATGAACAGGTACTTGTTAGGAGAAACCACTTCTATAAAGAACCAGAGCAGATAGCATTCTAGAATTCCAAAAGACAGCCGGGAATGGAAATCAAGGCTTCCTGGTAATTAATCCACCTTGTTCCCTGTGAAGTCACGCTCCTTCCTGCTTAATTATAAAAAAGGAAAAAAGGTATTCATTTGCGTTACTATAGTAAATAGCAAATATCTGGTATGACTCGGAATTCATAAAGCCCACCATAAAAATCTGTCATCGTTAATAGTCATACCATGTAGAAGCAAATACGTGACCAGGCTGATAATTTTGCAGATAAGTAAAGGTTTAAGATCCAACTCCCCGAGTTGAATAAAAAAAAAAAATCTAATTGATTGACAAAGAAATAAACATATATAATAAACGATTTAGAGGGACATACACAATAAAAGCAGAATTTTTGTTAAAGAATGGATCGAGTTGGATTAATCCAAGCAGGAAATGGCAGCGGAAACTAGAAAACCAAAGACAGATGTAAGGAGACTACCAAGTTTGAAAGCCAGTCCTGTATTTCACTGCCTGATGCCATCTGGTCTGGCTGGCATCTGTGCCAGCCAGAAATTTCAGGGCTTGCAAAGCTGCTTACAAAGCTGCTCCAAGTTGATGTGTGGTGTGTTTACTTTAAACAGTGGCTGCCTTCTTTGACTGGTTTTAAAAATAGGCAAATATTCTAAAAGCAGAATGATGAATCACAGGATTGGGCCAAAAGGAAAGAAGGAAAATGACTCAGGCAGACTAGTAGCACAGCTGTTCCACAAACATTTGGCCGAATCGCTGTAAAACATTTTGACAGTGATATTGGATCGGAGTTTCTAAGAGCAATTAAGTTTGTTTTGACAATTCCAGAAGTAGATTGTACAGTAACTATGCAAGACACCCCCCTTGGCAAATCTGACATTTTTTTTTTAAAAAAGGATAGTCATCACTAGGTATATTTATAACATGATAAAAGCACATTTTTACTAATGTGTCTATTTACCAAATATTTGTTGAATGCCTATTGTATTCAAGGGGCTGAGGTTCTATGCTAAATGAGCAAATCACTTACTCAAAATTTTAATGCATTAATAAAATAATTCATAGATTTCCCTTTCAAAATGGCACTGTGGGCTGGATGGACCCAGCAAAATGTAGCCTCAGGAATTTGTTAAAGAACAAAATACAAAGGAAAGAATGAAAGAGGAATTTTTTTTTTTTTTAAGCAAGCAGATGTTCACTGCCTGTTTTGCAAACACAATGTGAGTAAGTCAATGGTACTTAAGATAGAACTTTCTTATTGGTATCCCAACCATTATGACATACCATAGTACATTTTGTGATGGGCTTGTCCCAGTATCTATTTAGCAGCTGTTGGATTGCTTTGGTGGTTATTCTATTTCAGATTTCCTTAAATTGTCTGCTCTGTATTTCTCCATGAATTAGAGAGGCGGAACCCATTGAGTCTGTAATCCAGCTCCTCACTGAGTTATTAGTTATTTAGTAATCAGATCTACGCACTCAGAGCTCTCATAGAATGCTGCAGCTGGAAGGAAGTGGCCGGTCGTCTGGCCCCAAACTCGGAGCGGAGCTGAAGACAAGAGCCCAAAGAAGAGAAAGGTGTCTGAAAAGACTAAGGGGTGTGTCCATGCCGCTCTGCTCATCTTCACCTTCCAGTCCATGCCCCCCCCACACACACTTTTGTATATTATGAGTCAATAACATTTTCTCCAAAACATTGGGAATTGTGCCTTTGGCATGTCCAAATATTTATTCAGCTAGTGAAGATGATTCCCAAACAACTACCATGAATTATTAGCATTGCTTTATGACAGTGACTATTTCAACACCAAAATTCATAAGACAAGCATAATCTTAGAATACAA
Organism: Catagonus wagneri; assembly: GCA_004024745.2. Lineage (NCBI taxonomy): Eukaryota > Metazoa > Chordata > Mammalia > Artiodactyla > Tayassuidae > Catagonus > Catagonus wagneri. Next base: position 874,041 of record PVHT021183697.1, on the reverse strand, counting down.
GCGTATCCATCACATTGGATAAATTTAGCTTTACAGACACACACACACACACACACACACACACACACAAACCTCACTTTCCGTGTCTCTATTGCTTTTGTTTTCCACCACAAAGGCAAACTTCATCAAGGCCAGGCCAGGTCTGCAGACCAGCGTTCGAGAACAACTGCTCTAATCAGCATCGTGACTGCACTTCTGACAGCATCACACCAACCCCCACCCAACTGTGTCTAGGCTGGAAACTCTAAATCCTTAGTAGAAAAAAAATGTAGGTCTCCACACAGAGGAAAAGCCCTCAGGAGAAGGAGAAGTCACACTCAGAGAATATTCCCAAGACTCATTCCACTCCCCTACCTGGAACTCGAGAGGCAGCTAGCCCAGCCAGAATCCATTCAATCCGTCTACACTTCCGGCAGCCTGCAGTCGGAACTGGCTTCGTAGGAATATGCCTGTGCAGTCACAAGAGCCCTTGGCCCAGACGGGCCTGTGCTTGGTTTAATAATCAGGATACACTGCCTTGAAATTGTCAATAATTTTTGAACCAAGAGCCCCCTTTTTTCTGCACTGTGCCTCCACAAATTACATAGTTATAGGACAACCCCTGAGCGCTGGTGTCCTGGAGTTTGTCCTTCAGGGCACCACAAGCAAACTGGCACTTAAGAGGCAAGTGAGTTTGGGCAGTGGCTACAGTTCGGGGGCTCATGTAGCACCTTTCCTGGTAACTGTCTGTGAAGCCTCCTAACCTCTAAGGAAACAGCAGGTCAGTGCCATGGCCTAGGACAGACCTGCATTTGAATCTTGGCTTAGCCACTTTTTAACAGGTGAATAAGAACGATCAATATCATCTCTTCGAGACTCACTTTTCTCCTCTGCAAAATGGGCACGATACTCCACGCATTAGAAATTTATTAGTGGAGTTCCCCACCATGGATCAGTGGTTAAGGAACCTGACTAGTATCTGTGAGGATGCACGTTCCATCCTTGACCCCGATCAGTGGGTTAAGGATCCTCTATTGCCATGAGCTGCGGTGTATTCCTTTACTAATAAATTTCTTTTTCTTTTTCTTTCTTTTTTTTTTTTTGGCTTTTGTCTTTTTAAAGCCGCACCTGCAGCATATGAAAGTTCCCTGGCTAGGAGTTGATTTGGAGCCCCAGCTGCCAGCCAACACCACAGCCATAGCCATGCAAGATCTGAGCTACGTCTGTGACCTTCACCACAGCTCACAGCAAAGCCAGATCCTTAACCCACAGAGCAAGGCCAGGGATCAAACCCCAGTCCTCACAGATACTAGTCAGATTCTTCACCGCGGAGCCACGACAGGAACTCCCCTCTCTTCATTTAAATCTGAATTTTTGTTTTTTGTTTTTTGTTTTTTGCTTTTTAGGGCCGCACTTGTGGCATATGGAAGTTCTCAGTCTACGGGTCAAATCAGAGCTACAGCTGCTGTCCTACACCACAGCCATAGCAATTCAGGATCCGAGCCACATCTGCTACCTAAACCACAGCTCATGGCAATGCCGGATCCCAGACCTACTGAGTGAGGCCTGGGATCGAACATGCAACCTCATGGATACTAGTCAAATTCATTTCTGCTGTGCCACAACAGCAACTCCCTAAATCTGAATTTTAAAAGGACTTCTTTTATGTCCCTATCCAAGCAAATGCTTTCTATATAAAATATTGTGAAAAGAAATGTTTTTCAATTTATGCCTGAAAGGTCTTTGAGTATTTTCACCTTTTTTTCACTTTTATTTTTTTTGCATTTTAGGGCCGCACCCGTGGCATATGGAGGTTCCTAGACTAGGGGTCAAATTGGAGCTACAACTGCCAGCCTACGCCACAGCCACAGCAACGCTAGATCAGAGCCATGTCTGTGACCTACACCACAGCTCACGGCAACGCCGGATCGTTAACCCACTGAGCAAGGGCAGGGATCGAACCCGCAACCTCATGGTTCCTAGTCAGATTCATTAACCGCTGCGCCACCACAGGAACTCCTGAGTATTTTCATTTTAAATTTAACTCAAGTTCACATTTTGTTTTTAGAAATAGAATAAGTGACATAAGGCTGCCAACTCCCATTACAAATACATCAAAAAACTATTTTTAAAATTTCTAGATACCTTGGTTCTTGTCAGAGAATCAATCACATCATTTTGAGACACATCAAAAGCTTTTTTAAACTTTGCTTCCTGCTTGTTAAATATTAGAAATGTGAATCATTTCACACACATGGGATTTTCAGGGCCCGTAAAATTAAAACTGTAGCTGTGGATATGGACAAAGGCTGAGCTTTGGTATGATACCTAGTGACTGTCAATTCCTTATAATTAAAAAAATCACCAGGCTACTTTAACCGATACCTAAAACTATCAGGCAAAAAAAAAATCGTACATCAAATAGACTGAATGATATTTCTCTGTGCAAAGAGACTTGACTCAGTTTAAAGAAGTTTTTATGTCCCTTAGAAACACTCATCTAGTCACTATCATCGTAGTTATCATTTTGTGAACCTTACTGATTTATACTTTTGTAAGTATATTTTGACTTATTTAGCTTAAAAAACATACTCATTCAGGAGTTCCCGTCGTGGCGCAGTGGTTAACGAATCCGACTAGGAACCATGAGGTTGCGGGTTCGATCCCTGGCCTTGCTCAGTGGGTTAAGGATCCGGCGTTGCCGTGAGCTGTGGTGTAGGTTGCAGACGCGGCTCGGATCCCGCGTTGCTGTGGCTGCGGCGCAGGCCGGTGGCCACAGCTCCGATTAGACCCCTAGCCTGGGAACCTCCACATGCCGCGGGTGCGGCCATAAACCCGCGGCCATAAAATGACAAAAGGCAAAAAAAAAAAAACCATACTCATTCACCCAGAAACATCTGCTTCAAGAAGAACCCATTAGAAGTATATTTATTCATTTCTCAGCACACCGCTAAATAAAATTTACATTTCGCTTTCTTCTTTCCTACTCTATAAAAACATATCAGAACTAACTTTCTTCCATCATTTCCCGTGACCATTGAGGAAGCCATTTGCTGACAGAAACATTCCTGCTTTCCTGTCTTTATATGGATCCTACCTCTCAACGAGTAATAAAGTAAAAACAACCCCAAGGGCCTGGCTTAGAATCCCTTCCCATTGTTTATTAACTCCTTGATCAGAGGCAAGTTACTTGAACTTAGCCAGCATTTCCACATCTGTAAAATGGGCACAATAACATCTTCCCACAGAGTTATCACCTGTGCTAAATTGATGAGATGGTTCAAGCAAGAGCACCGAGGGGCTCCATAAGCATTCCTTTCCTTTCTGATCTTTCTTATATCCTTACCCAGCAGAGTCGAACCAAGAAATCTGGTTTTATCTCAAAGACTCTTCACCTGATATCAGAATAACCAATTCAGAGGGGTTATAGAATTGGATTCTTGATTTTATAGTATTTGCTAATTGTTTCGACCATGGTTCTTAACTGTGGTCTGCAGAGGATGTAAATATAGGAGACAGCAACTGATTGCTGTCACTGCACGCTGAGGCAGCTTTAAAAGGGGGGTCGGAGTTGGGACAGAATAGAACTTGGGAGCATTCAAAGAGGCTCACCCAGCCCATTTTCCCAAATGCCATCCTTATCAAGTTGGCTGGCAGAATTCCAGTGGGAATTTTATCCTAAACTTCCTACAGATTCCTCTGTGGATATAAAAAAAAAAAAAAAAAAAACACCCTGAAAGAGATAGGAAGGTAAATCTTCAATATTCCATATTGCTTAGTTTGAATGAGGTTTGCCAGAGTCGATCCTGAAAACAAGGATTGAGAGTGTGAAGGGAAGAGAATATAGAAACTTTGGGGCCCTGGAGAGGAAGAGAGAAATAACAGCAAAAGGTACCCAAGATCGAAAAAGTTGAAGGGGAGTTCCCATCGAAGCACAGCAGAAATGAATCTGACTAGCACTCATGAGGATGCAGGTTCGATCCCTGGTCTTGCTTAGTGGGTTAAGGATTTGGCATTGCCGTGAGCTCTAGTGTAGCTCACAGATGTGGCTCAGATCTGGTGCTGCTGTGACTGTGGCGTAGGCCAGTGGCTACAGCTCCAATTGGACCCCTAGCCTGGGAATCTCCATATGCCATGAGTATTGACCCTAAAAAGACAAAAAAAAAAAAAACAGTTGAAGGGCCAGGACCATGACAAGAGACATTTTATCTGCTTCACAGTTCTACTGAGAGCCAGCTTTGTACATGTACACAACACCCAGTTAAATTAGATTCTAGGATAGCTATTTCAGCTAATCAGAATAATTCCCACCGCCACATAAAATGCCTGATATGTGAGGACAAAAACAGTATTACTTAAAAGAGACAACAACAGAGAGGGTCTTGGATTTTTTCTTAATTAAATGGCTTATGATTAATTCCTGTCCAGATATGAAAAATTCTAATAGCTTGAAAGAGGTGTTTTTTTTTTTTTTTTGCTTCTTTTTACAGCTGCACATGCAGCGTATGGAAGTTCTCAGGCTGGGGGTTAAATTGGAGCTGTAGCTGCAGCCTATGCCACAGCTACAGCCACAGCAACACCAAATCCAAGCAGCATCTATGACCAATGCTGCAGCTGATCGCAAAACCAGACCCTTAATCCACTGAGGAAGGCCAGGGATCAACCCGCACCCTCACAGAGACAACAACTGGTCCTTAACCTGCTGAGCCACAATAGGAACTCATGCTTGAAAGAATTTTTTAAAACAAAATGTTGAACGCAACCAGCTTTGACTGATTACCAGTATCCTTGACTCTTTCTAAGAGAGTGGGCCCGATTTTGACTCCACTGAAGACAAGGAAAATTCTCAGGTAATTAACATGAAATCCTCATGTCTGTCCAACTCTAAATTCTCTAATTAGAGAAGGGCTAATGATTCTTTAATAAACCCAAGAGGTGGGATTCTTATTTCTCTTCTGCCTATTTGCTATTGGTAAAACTAATTCCATGAAAGTCCCAATTGCCAAAGTCAATACTCTGGAGTTCCCTGATTGGAAGTAATACCAATCATAGCATTAAATTTATTAAAGACGGAGTTCCCTTCGTGGCTCAGTGGTTAACGAATCCAACTAAGAACCATGAGGTTGCGGGTTAGATCCCTGGCCTTGCTCAGTGGGTTAAGGATCCGGTGTTGCCATGAGCTGTGGTGAAGGTTGAAGACGCGGCTCGGACCCCGAGTTGCTGTGGCTGTGGCGAAGGCTGGTGGCTACAGCTGCTGTTAGACCCCTAGCCTGGAAACCTCCATATGCCACGGGTGTGGCTCTACAGAAAGGCAAAAAGACAAAAAAAAAAATTTTTTAAAGACAAGTATTGCAGGAGTTCCCATTGTGGCTCAGTGGAAACGAATCTGACTAGCATCCGTGAGGATGCAGGTTCGATCCCTGACCTTGATCAGTAGGTTAAAGATCTGGCATTACTGTGAGCTGTGGTGTAGGTTGCAGAGGCGGCTCAGATCTGGCATTGCTGTGGCTATGGCGTAGGCCGGCAGCTACAGCTCTGATTCGACCACTGGCCTGGGAACCTCCATATGACACGGGTATAGCCCTAAAAAAGAAAAAAAAAAAAAAAGACAAGTATTGCAGTTCTGGGAATTACAGTTATTGAAGTGTTATTTAATGAAGGGCTCTAACGATAGGCTAGAAATGGTGATTGTATTTTAAAGGGCTTTTTTTCCCGCCCTAAAAACTTGCTTCCTTTAGTTAAGCCCCTGGAAGTCCATGGTCTTTTTGGGGACTTATAAGATATTCAAGTCCCGGAGTTCCCTTCGTGGCTCAGTGGTTAACGAATCCGACTAAGAACCATGAGGTTGCGGGTTCGATCCCTGGCCTTGCTCAGTGGGTTAAGGATCCGGCGTTGCCGTGAGCTGTGGCGTAGGTTGCAGACGCGGCTCGGATCCCGCGTTGCTGTGGCTGTGGCGAAGGCCAGTGGCTACAGCTCCTGTTAGACCCCTAGC
>PVHT021183697.1:757775-867070 GCA_004024745.2 Catagonus wagneri | reverse complement strand
CCTGGCCTTGCTCAGTGGGTTAAGGATCCGGCGTTGCCGTGAGCTGTGGCGTAGGTTGCAGACGCGGCTCGGATCCCGCGTTGCTGTGGCTGTGGCGAAGGCCAGTGGCTACAGCTCCTGTTAGACCCCTAGCCTGGGAACCTCCACATGCTGCAGGTGCAGCTCCACATAAAGGCAAAAAGACAAAAAAAAAAAAAAAAAAAAGATATTCAAGTCCCCAAAAAGACATTTATCAATTCCCCACCTTGAAGGGCAGTCTGTTACAAGTCCCTTCAACCCTTCTTTCAAAATGTACTCTGAATCCAGTCATCCCTTTCCATTCTGTAATCCAGGTTCTCATCACTTTGTCTGTGTACCATGATAAAAAGCCTCCTCCGTTCTCTCCCCCCTCCCAGATTCCAGATTATTCCATTTGAACATCTACCATTTTCATTGTATCATTCCCTTGCTCAGGAAATTTTGACACTCTGTTGCTTCTGATCAAATCCAAACTCTTTTGCTGACATTTTAAGACTGACTTGGTAACACTCGTCCCCCGCTACGTGAGCAGACTTCCTACATAAGACTCCACCACAACGCCTGATTCAAAGCGGGGCTCAAAAAATGGCAGGTTACTTTTCCACAGTTCAGGGCTCTGTTCCAAATGAAGAGAGATTTAGCATTTCTGAGCAAATCATGCTCTTCCTGATGCTTAGGTTTTGCTCGGGCTTTCTGTATGAAGGAAAAAGGAAGAATTGTTCAAAGATGTGTAGCTTCCGGGGGTTCCCATCGTGGCTCAGCAGTAACAAACCCAACTAGGATCCATGAGGATGCGGGTTTGATCCCTGGCTTCATTCAGTGGGTTAAGGATCTGGTGTTGCCATGAGCTGTGGTGTAGGTCACAGATGTGGCTCGGATCCCCCGTTGCTGTGGCTGTGGCCAGCAGCTGCAGCTCTGATTTGACCCCTAGCCTGGGAACTTCTGTATGCCAGGGGTACGGCCCTAAAAAAGCCAAAAACGAAAAAAGATGTATAGCTTCCTTTTTTTATCTTCTGGTATCCAGGAATGGCACCTTTCCTATACTACTTTCTGTACCCTACCTGCCTTCAAATAACTAGTCCCTACATAATTGCAGCTTAGTTATACTATAAACCCTACCTCGACATGCAGTAGATATATGAGATGTAGGTGTGAAGCTGCCTCATAGTTCATATTTTCCTTAATATGCCAGCATCAATCATCATAAACACAGGGGCTAGTGGAATCCTTAATTTGTGGCACATACTAAGGCTTTACCCATACAGTGTTATTTAATTCTTACAACAACTCTGTGAATTATTCCTATACATGCATCTTATGGGAAACTGAAGTTCAGCAAAGTCGAGTGTCTTCACTAAGATCATACAAACACGGAGGGAAATGGGTCTAGAAACCACTCCTCACTGATTCCAAAGCCCTGTGCCCTTAACCTCTACACCAAACCATCTCAGAAAAATGGCCCAAAAATAGTCCTAACATAATCGGAGGAATAAGCACTGTAGTAGGCTCATAAGAAATGCCTAAGTCAACACTGACAGGCAAAAATATCTCCTTTTCTCATGGACTCTGCTGACCCCTCAACAATAAATTCGATACTATGGAATTACTCCTTAAAAATTGACCTGGGTTTTCCCATGTATTATGGAAGTCTCGAATGCTTTCCTTTGTTTTTGCCCCCTGTGTGATCTGTAGGCCACATGCACTGGAATTCAAAAGGCATGTGCAATGTGTGTGATGGCAAGTGTTGCTTGGTGTGACACTCCACACACTCCTTATTCAAGAATTCAGAGGGAGGGTCTCCAAACATCTGCCAAGTATCTTTCTGTGCACTTGTAACCTCAGGTGCGTGGGAAGATACAGATCGCTGGCTTCAGTCTGAGCCTACTGAAGCAGAAGTAGGGCCATGAAACATTTATTTTCCCTGAGTACCCTCAGGTGATTATTTTAAGAAAGACTGAGCAACACAGAACCCCGGGTCCTGCCTTGGATTTTCTGGTTAGGTGCCTTTTCTAGAGATATGGAGACACCACTGATCATTTTTTTAAAAAGTAATTTTGGAAAGTTCTTCCTAAGGCTTCCTAAGCACCATTTTGTAGAACTAGAAGACAGGAATTACTTGACCTAAATGATAACCCTCGTTGGAAGCTACCAAAATTTATATCAAAAAAACATGAATTTCAGAAGTGAGCATCCTTGGGACATTTGAAAGAGACTGGAACAAATCAACATATGATGAAAAATGCACAGGAGTTCCTGGTCAGGGGCCAAGAGGGTACAAATGATGGTGGCAGATTAATTACAAGTCATACATCTTATACTTCAAGGAAGAGTCTATTCATGCAGTCCAAAGAACAAGACCTACCGCTCCATGATTTTTTTCTGGTAAATTCTGTTAAGTTGAAGATAAGGGAATAATGCATTTATTTGTCTCGCCTAAAGTTATGATACAATAACATTGCTTGGAATAAACAAGCTTTATATACTAAATTTTCTTTGTAACAATGTTGGTTGTGCCAGGACTTGTTCTGGCCATGTGGGACATGAACACAAGGAAGAAAATGTTACATCTTTCTCTCTGGGTTTTGAGTTTACAGGGGTCAGGTCTTGAAAGCTGGCCACTCAAACACTGATTATTCCTCAAAAGCTTACATTTATGAAGTGTGTACAAACAGAAGAAGGTATTCTTTTTAGTTTTTTGTTTTGTTTTTTAATTACAGACTTTATATTTTAGAGCTGTTTTAAGTTTACACATAAATTGAACATAAACTACAGAAAGATCTCATCTACTCTCTGCCCCTATGCACAGGGTTTTCTTTTTCTTCTAAAAGATGCAGCAGGGACAATAGAGTTCACACAGCGCACTCTAGGGACCTGAGTTTATTTTTTATTTTTTTATTTTATATATTTATTTTTGTCTTTTTAGGGCTGCACCCAAAGCATATGGAAATTCCCAGGCTAGGAGTCGAATCAGAGCTATAGCTGCCGGCCTCCACCACAGCCACAGCAACACCAGATCCTAGCAGCCTCTGTGACCTACACCACAGCTCATGGCAATTCCGGATCCTTAACCCACTGAGCAAGGCCAGGGATCGAACCCACATCCTCATGGATACTAGTCAGGTTCTTTATCACTGAGCCATGTTATCACTGAACCAGGGAACTCCAGGACCTGAGTTTAAATCACCACTGTTACTAACAGTGTGGTCTCTGAACTTTGATTTCTGTCTCTGCAAATTGGGAATACTAATGCCTACCCTGCATGGCTAATTGAAAGATCAGCGAGAATATAAATAAAGGTCTAAGGTCAAGACAAACACAGTTAATGGTAACTGTCATTTTTAAGTTGGGATGGATTTGTTTGCCTGTCGGGAGGATTTCCCCTCACCAGTGTCTTTCAAGGCAATCCTGGGTGGGACTATAGTATAACAGCGGCCACAGGAAGAGTGCTGGAGGACTGAATGGTAAAGAATCAAGTCTTCACCTCTTCCTACTCTAGAACCAACCCCCCGCTGGGGGCGGGGGCAGGGGGGGCTGTACAATCCAGGAACCTCAAGGTAGAGGTGTTACCATAATTACTTGGTGTGATAAAGTCTGAATGGGCTGTGTAATGTCAGACTTCACAGAGACCACATTCTAACTTGGCCTTATTTTAGGGAGGAAACTGTCCCTTTTCAATCACTACCTTTGAAAGCATTCTTTCCTGCAGGAACATGGGAAGGAAGGAAGGAAGGAAGGAAGGAAGGAAGGAAGGAAGGAAGGAAGGAAGGAAGGAAGGAAGGGGAAAAAATTGATCCTCAGAAAAGCCAAGGTTGAAATGGTAATGTTTGAGCCTAAGATTATGTGATTTTAACAGATGACATTAGACTAAGAGCCAAAGCTGACACCGTGGAAGAGATCCTAGCCTTCCCTTCCTCACCACTGTGACCTCACACCCCCTGAGGTCCCCTGTCAAAGGTGGTACAGTTGAGTAAGTGTGTTAAGAGGCCACTGAGGGAAGCCATGACAAAGGTCTCTAAGTATGGCAGCCTCATCTCAGATCTCACTATTTCAAGAGGGTCCAGCTCACGTGTCCCATTCATCACTCCTGCTGATGTGTGTTAATTTAGCCGGAAGTGTGGGAGCACCCATGAGAAACCAGCACGTAGCACGTGGGCTTCAGGAAATGCTGCTAGAACCAGCACAGTGATATTTTTATATTACCTAACCCAGTGCCAGCTCTTAATAAATGTTTCCTCACGCAGTGTTTGTTTTTGTTTTCTGCTTTTTAGGGCTACACCCACGGCATATGGCGGTTCCTAGGCTAGGGGTAGACTAGGAGCTATAGTTGCTGACCTACGCCACAGCCACAGCGATGCCAGATCCAAGCCACATCTGCGACGTACACCACAGCTCACAGCAAGGCCGGATCCTTTAACCCACTGAGTGGGGCCAGGAACCGAATCCACACCCTCATGGATACTAGTTGGGTTCATTTCCAATGAGCCACAAGGGGCACTCCCTCCTCAGGCAGTTTTACCAAGGACATAATTGGATCTTGTTAGAAATGGTGATAGCTCCTTAAGTTTTATAGTAAAAGAAAGCTAAAATGGAGAAAGTGAAAAAGAAGGGGAAAGGTGCTCACACAACCAAAGGCTTGGAGATGGAAGTAGCACCAGAGGCATTTCTGGAAGCCACGCTGCAACAATGCATGATGAAAAATCACATTCCCCATCACTGGATCATGCCAGGCATGCATTTCTAAATGCCCTTGGTGAACAAGAAAAGGTAACTGTAAGAAGGCAGCAGGTGGTAGTGGGGGGAGCCCTTTCTCGCAGTGTGGAGCCTACCTGGGGCATTGTCGAGGCTGAAGGCAATGCGTACTGGCTTATCTGCAGGTACCCTGGCTGTGCTGATCATGTGGGCACCTGAGCCTTCGCCTTCCTCTGGGTCTTCCAGCTGCAGAAACAAGAAAGAGCCATTGTTATTTTACCCAACATTGTCCCTGGACTACTCACAGGCCTTTGGAAACTAGAGGGGAAAGTTAGTAAACCCTGATTTCTTATCTTAAAGATACCCCCAGCCCCTAGCTTTCTTTCCCTACACCTGCCCCCACTTAAAATTCTTTTTCTGGCTTATAAAAAAAAATTCCCTTTGGAAATACATCTAGAATGAAATAGACAAGATGGAGCAAAATCTCCACCCACCTCGCTCTTTTAGTATCCCTTCACACTGACCAGTCCAAGCCTGGCCTTTCAAGGTCTTATATAGAGTTTTATTTTTAATTGAGGGGGATAAAGGAGTCTTAATAAGGCATCAGACAGCTTTTCATACTCGAGAGCCTAAATTGGATCTGAATTATTGATCTAGGAGTGGTAACAAATGAGTACCATGGAATTATTTCAAGAATACCAAAGACTACTTTAAAATATCCCGCAGTTACATTATGAATAGTACGTGCTTTAAATATCTGATTAACTACCTGTAAATCTATCAAACATTTCGTGCACAGTGTATGATACTAGCAAAAGACAAATCTTAAAAACATCCTACTGATGTTCTATGCTACCTGCTAAATGACTGTTTAATTAATAAACTAAGAATGAATGGAAAAACAGGATACCGATAAGATGGGTTGGGGTGGGTGAAAATACATGAATATTTCTTTGTTATAATAAGAGAATTCAACCCAAATGCATTTTAACCAAGATAGTTGATAATTTTTGTTCAATGGGACTAGGAAAAGATGTTATTACAAATACACAGTATCTTTGTCATTTAAATACATATATTTAACTTTTCTATTTTTAGTCAAGCTCCCCCTAAATCCTCTACTTTCCTTCTCACGGAGACAGTAAACCAAAAACTCTGAATGATATTTTAAGGAAAATGTCTCTAAAAATGGCAAAATATAAATCATCTCTTTAACCATTCTTAGTGAGATTCTGGGAACTGCTTTAGCAGGTCATTTTCTCAGAGCAAGGTTTTTGATTCTTTCCCATAACTTTTCTCAATCTAAAAATAGGCCTAGAATACTGAATTTTGTTATTACAATTATTTATAGAGCCAAAGCAAATGCGTATATATATATATATATGCATTTTTAGACATACATACAAATGGAACCATCTTACCCAGTATATGCAAAGAGAATAGGTTTATATTAAACACCTAGTATAGCTTTGGAGAAAAACCAGTAACTGTTTATCACCCAGTTAGAATCATACTCAGCCCATTCATTTAACATTACAAGTAGCAATGAACCATAAAGCACTCCAAGTCATGTCATTCTAAGTTAGAAAAAAAAGGATTAACATGAAACATTCGATTCAAGAAAAGGGTAATAGAAAATCACTGTTACTTGACTCAAAATTTGTTTTATCTTAGCTCTGACATACATTTCTGTGTAGTCTCGTCTGCTTAGAATCAACCATCTCGTTAGCCACCTGTTCCTAGGGAATAGAACAGACTGTCTCAAATTTAACAAAACAAACAATAAAAATCCCCGTTAAGTTGTAGCCAAAATAAGTCTTATTATTACACCCTGTACCATCACCAAATCATTTTATCATAACATCCGAGGATGAAAAGCTTCACTCCTCTTTTGACTAAATCTCCCAACAGTTTCCTGCACCAAGAAATAAACCCCAAGAGGTGGAAATTCGCCTCCAGGATTTTGTAAATAGATCTCTGGTAGGGTTTCCAGCCAGGGGAAATGGAATTGAGAAATGCAGCTAGTTAAGAGTCCCTCCCCTCCGCACAACAGAGAACATCTGTCTGCCTCCCCAAGGATGGCAACGGCAAAGTTGGGTGGACTTGGAGTTCCACACAGTGTCAGCCACAAAAGCCCCTGAACCAATTTGCCTTTTCATCACACCGCCTGGGGAAATGGGCCACTGATTCCTCCTCTCGGCGGTAGCAGAGCTTTGGTTAAGTTGCTGGTGCTCTGAGCGTTTAGTTGGGTTTTCACACCTGTTGCCTTACCTCACTTAGCTGAGTGTCTGCACTTGTGTAATCCAGGGCCAGCCACTGCCTTGGCCGGTCGTTGCCTTTGTGGAATAAAGACCTAGTACCAGAGCAGGCTGCACCTGCTGCATAGCAGACAGTGACAATCTGAGGGGCAGTGACAGCTGGGAGGGCGGCTCGCTGCTACCTGCTGTCCCCCAGACCCCAGCGTCCCACGGGGCCTCCCTGTTCCGCTTCCCTCCACTACCCCTCTCTCCTTTCCTTGCCTCTCCAACAGCCAGGATGTTGTCATGCTTCTAGAAAAAGCAAGAGCAAAAGAAAACCCTCCTCCTGTCAGAGGCATTGATAAACAGCAAGTTGTGGAGAGTCCAAATGTTTTAATTCATTAGTCCTGGCAAACCTAAAATACAAACAGACTTGCTTCACAAGACAGGAATGTCTTCAGTGTGACCCAATCGGTGTCTGTGTCTATTCCAGCAAACTGGCAAAGATAGAATGACTCCAGTCAGCAAAAATGTCGGCCGCTCCAATCAGCTCCCGGGACCCGGCCAACTTGGACGGCCACGGCCAACTCTGAGATGATAGCAGCGGTGATGCCGCTTAGGAACGTGAGGGCTGAGGTCGTGCTGCTGCTGGGCTCGATCCCGTCTACCAATGCAACCGACTGCAGAACGACTCAACGGGGACTGGCAAGGGACTTAGAACTCTTCAAACTTTTTAATAGCTATCAACCTGAAGGTCAGTAGTACTTTAAAATAGTTGGATGATGATGTTAAGGATAAATAATTCAAGATAAACAAGTATTAAGAGAATGGGCAGACGGGGAAAAAAAAAATCTTTGCAAAATACCTACCAGATAAAGGACTGGAATCCAAAGTATAAAAAAAACTCTTGAAACCCAACAATAGGAAAACAACCAATTTTAAAATAGGCAAAAAAACTGAACAGACATCTCATAAAAGAAGAAATACAGATGGCAAATAATCATATGAAAAGATATAGAACACCATACGTCATTAGGAAATTGCAGATTAAAGCAACAATGACTTATCACTACACACCTATTAGAATGGCCAAAATCCAAAATACGGGCAACACCGAATACTGGTGAGGATGAAAAATGGTTCAGCTGCTTTGGAAGACAGTTTGGCAATTTCCTATAAGACAAAATACTTTCTTACCATATGAACCAGCAATCCCACTCCTTGCTATTTACCCAAAGGAACTGAAAACTTATGTCCACACAAAGACTTATGCACAGATGTTTAGAACAGCTTTTTTCATAACTGCCAAAACTTGGAGGCAAATAAGATGTCCTTCCACAGCTGAATGGATAACAAACTGTGATCCATCCGATGACTTACTATTCAATTGTAAAAATGTACCACACTAATGCAAGATGTAAATAACTGGGGAAATTAGGAGAGGAGAAGTGTGGGAGAAAGGATAGATGAGAGCTCTGTGTTTTCCACTCATTTTTTTCTATAAATCTTAAACTATTAAAAAATTAGTAAAAGGACTTAGCAGGTTTCCTTGAGCTGGTGAATAAAAGCCTCATTTGTTATGCTATCCACAGTAATAAGGGGCGTAGATTCAGATGATTAAAAGCATTCATGGAGTTCCCTTCGTGGCTCAGTGGTTAATGAATCCGACTAAGAACCATGAGGTTGCAGGTTCGATCCCTGGCCTTGCTCAGTGGGTTAAGGATCCGGCGTTGTCATGAGCTGTGGTGTAGGTTGCAGATGTGGCTCGGATTCAGCATTGCTGTGGCTGTGGCAAAGGCTGGCAGCTACGGCTCCTGTTAGACCCCTAGCCTGGGAACCTCCATATGCCGCAGGTGCGGCTCTAGATAAAAAAGGCAAAAAGACAAAAAAAAAGCATTCATATGTGGAACTATTTGCATTTCTAACTGCAAATCTTTCCAGGAGTTATAACTGTTTTGATGTTATTTTATGGTTAATAATATCATCTTACATATCGCATTAACATTTATTAAAAGAGTCTCATCCATCACCTCATCTTCATCTTCCTGATAATCCTATGAAATGATTGTGGTCAATATTTTTATCCCTGTCTAACAGATGAGCAAACTGAGACTTAATTTAAACAAGAGGCTCAAGAATAAAAGATCATTTTAGAATAAAGATCCAGATAGACCCACCTTTTTTAATACTTAGTTCCTGCTACTTCCACTGTACCAGAACGCACTCTGTATGAAAGATCAAATTGAGTTGTTTCATTAACAATATCTGACTCTCAGGAGTTCCCGTCATGGCTCAGTGGAAATGAACTGACTGGTATCCATGAGGACACAGGTTCAATCCCTGGCCATATGCCATGGGTGCAGACCTAAAAGGAAAAAAAAAAAAGAACAACAAAAACAATATCTGACTCTCAGGAAGTTCCCATTGTGGCGCAGGAGAAATAAATCCGACTAGTATCCATGAGGTTCCGGTTTCAGCCCCGGCCTTGCTCAATGCATTAAGATTCCAGCATTGCTGTGGCTATACTGTAGGCCGGCAGCTGCAACCTTGATTCAACCCTTAGCCTGGGAACTTCCATATGCCGCAGGTGGGCCCCCCCCCAAAAAAAAATCTGACTCTCAAAAACAACAGCAACAATATTTGACGCTCAATGATTGGCTTGAAAGATACAAAGAAAAAATCATTTTTACATTGTCTAGCATCCAGGCTCATCTGACACCAGCCAGCTGTCAGGTCAACCCCAAGAAAATCAAAGTTGTGGATCTTAACCTGCTATATAGCACTGGGAACTATATCTAGTCACTTGTGATGGAGCATGATAGAGGATAACGTGAGAAAAAGAATATGCATGTTTGTGTGTGTGTGTGTGTGTGTGTTTGTGTGTGTGTGTGTGTGTGTGATTGGGTCAATTAGCTGTACAGTAAAAAATTGACAAAACGCTGTAAACCAACTATAATGGAAAAAATAAAAATCATTTAAAAAATAACAAAATAAAATTTTTTTCTTAAAAATGTCATGGGTCTTGTGTGTGCTGATGGTGAAGTGGCTACTAGTTCTGCACTGGCTCCCAAATCAGCCCCTGGCTATGCCTTTAGAAAACCTGGTGGTAACAGGGACGTTGCCAAAGGAATCAGTGAGTAGAACCTGCTGGATTCCAGTGAAATCTACATGATAGAATGGAAAGACCCAGAACGATGCAGCACCTTCGTCCTCTGCCCTGGTCATCTGGGTGACCCAAACGAAGATAGAAAAATTAAGCACACTAAACAAAATGAAAATATTGCCTCTTATGATGTTGTCAAAAACACCTGACAGATGCAGCATAGGTCTTTATCCAGAAAATTCACTAGCATCTTCAAGGCAACACTAAGGACTGCCCACAGTGTGGGCTGCAATGTCAGTGTCTGTAACCTCATAACTTCCACAGTGGTGTGGTAATGCCGCATTGGTAAAGAGACAACAAAAGAAAATATTTCATTAGAGGATTATCTGACAACATCAAGAAAACAACAACGACAACAACAAAAATATATATCTAAATAGTCTAGGAGTTCCCTTCGTGGCTCAGTGGTTAACGAATCCGATTAAGAACCATGAGGTTGTGGGTTCGATCCCTGGCCTTGCTCAGTGGGTTAAGCATCCGGCGTTGCCGTGAGCTGTGGTGTAGGTTGCAGACAGGGCTTGGATCCTGCATTGCTATGGCTGTGGCGAAGGCCGGCAGCTACAGCTCCTGTTAGACCCCTAGCCTGGGAACCTCCATATGCCACAGGTGCGGTTCCAGATAAAGGAAAAAAGACAAAAAAAAATAGTCTAAACATGCTCTGTCCAAGCCTGATCATATAAATCTAAGGCTCTAAATAATGATGTTCACCAGTTTTTCTGTTCCCGTGGGAGCAAAGATATATTTCTTGGCTCTTTATCTGAACACTTCCAAGAGAGTAACAAATCTGAAACCCAAGTGAAATCCCTTCCCACAACTGTGACCCAAAATAACTACATGGTATTTTAAGAATTCAGTAGAATTATACAAATTCAATCCAGAAAGGAGAGTGTGTATACATGAAAATATTAACAGATTAGCTGTATACCTCTGGGTAGAAGTAACATGTAAAATTTTTATTTTCTCCTTTTCAGCAGCAAATGAATTTTGACTGCTACATGTAAAGTTATTTTTAATAGAATTAAAGAAGCTTTTCAAATAATGAACCCTTGACTTGTTTCTAAATTGTGGTCTATAAATATGCACAGCAGTTCATGGTCCAGAGTGATATTACAATTAATGTGTGTTCTCTTTCTCGATACAATTCAATAAGCATTTAGCAAAGATATGGTACGTGCCAACCTAGCATTTCCCAAATTTGCCTCATTAGGGGTTCCTGCCTTTTAAAATCCCTGTTCCCTGGCCCCGCCATGACTTTGACTCAGAAGGTCTGGGATGGTCTGGGGTTATATAAATTTAGAGAAGAAATGCTGGAGTGCCCGTTGTGGCTCAGCGGTAGCGAACCAGACTGGGATCCATGAGGACTCAGGTTCGATCCCCGGTCTTGATCACTGGGTTAAGGATTTGACATTGCCATAAAATGTGGTGTAGGTCACAGACGTGGCTTGGATCCCACACTGCTCTGACTGTGGCGTAGGCCAGCAGCTGTAGCTCAGATTTGACCCCTAGCCTGTGAACTTCCACATGTCTTTGGTGCAGCCTTAAAGATACAATAAATAAATACATACATACATACATACATACATACTAACTAATATTTATGTGCAGGATTTAGAGAAAGTTTTACAGGAGAATTTCATCAACACTTTAATGTTAGTTCTCCAGGAATCTCCCTCATGGCCCATCAGCTGCCGAAGTGTAGGCGATCTGACCAGGCAGTTCCCATCCTTGGCCTGGGCACTTCTACATGCTACAGGAGTGATCAAAAAGAATAAATTAAAAATATCCCCGATGAAGAAACATTCACAGGTCTTACCTCCTGTCCTAGTCTCAGAGCCTGTTAAAGATGAACCCATGACCGCTGGCCGGAGACGAAGCGGAAAGCTTGTTCCAGAAGCAACTGTCTGAGGGAAACATAAGAATTTCTCAACTTGGGAAAGGGGTGAATAAATTACTCATAGAAAAATTTTAAAAATTAAAAAATAAAAAATAAATAAGTTTAAGATTAAAAAAGAATAAATTTAGTGCTCCATTGATAAGTGACATATGCAGCCTGCAGTCTTAAAAAAAATATTTCATGGTAATGTCTTCCCTTATAACCATAAGTCAGCAATTTTATCCTGTAAAGACCAGATAATAAATGTTTGTTCTTGTTTTTTTAATTTTCTTTTCATTTCTTTTATTTTCTCTTTTTTTCTTTTTTCTTCTTTTATTTTCTTTTCATAGCAGCACCTCTAGCATATGGAAGTTCCCAAGCTAGGATAATAATTGGAACTGCACCTGCAGACCCTACACTAAATCCGTGGCGACTCCAGATCCAAGCTCATCTTTGACCTGCACCACAGACTGTGGCAACACCAGATCCATAACCCACTGAGCAAGGCCAGGGATTGAACCTACATCCTCACAGACACTATGTAGGGTTCTTAACCTACTGAGACACAACAGGAATTCTGTATAATAAATGTTTTACACTGGATTCGCTAGTAAGTACACTGTTAGAACTACTCACCTCTGCCACTGTAGCATGAAAGCAGCCACTGACAAGATGTATTTGAATGGATGGGCTCCAACCTTATTTACAAAAACAGGAAACAAATGGACGTGTCTGGATTCCAATAAAACTAGACACTAGAGAGAGAATTATTCCCCAAACTGATAAATTAATTTTGGGCATGCCAAAAAGAAAAAGAAAAGATGGAAGAGAGAGACAGGGATGAAGGGAGGGAGGAAGAAAGCAAGGAAAGAGGGAAGGAAGAAAAAAGAAAAGACCAGGAGTTCCTATTGTGGTTCAGCAGTAACAGTAATGAATGCAACTACTATCCCTGAGGATGCACATCTGATCCTTGGCCTTGCTCAGTGGTTTAAGGATCCAGCGTGGCCATGAGCTGTGGTGTGGTTCGCAGTGGCAGCTCAGATCTAGTGTTGCTGTGGCTGTGGTGTAGGCTGGCTGCTACAACTCCATTTCAACCCCTAGCCTGGGAACTTCCATATGCCTCAGGTGCAGCCCTAAAGAGAAAAGAAGAAGAAGAAGAAGGGGGGGGAGGGGGAGGAGGAGGAGGAGAAGGAGAAAAGAACAAAAGAAAGAAAGAAAGAGAAAGAAAAGATCACTTAAAAATATTTATGCTGGAGTTCCCGTCGTGGCGCAGTGGTTAACAAATCCGACTAGGAACCATGAGGTTGTGGGTTCGATCCCTGCCCTTGCTGAGTGGGTTAACGATCCGGCGTTGCCGTGAGTTGTGGTGTAGGTCGCAGACGCGGCTCGGATCCTGCGTTGCTGTGGCTATGGAGTAGGCCGGCGGCTACAGCTCCGATTAGACCCCTAACCTGGGAACCTCCACATGCCGCGGGTACGGCCATAAAATGACAAAAGGCAAAAAAATATATATATATATTTATGCTAATATATTCATAAGTTGAGTTTCAGTGTTCCATAAAAACATTCTACTTCCAAGATGGTGATGAAAAATGACCTTGATGGGGCAAATACTATGTGCCAGACACTTGGCTAAGCTCTTTTCATACTTATAACACCACTTAATGCTGAAAACATGCTTTAAGATAGCTACTGTCATTCCTGCTTTACAGAAGAACAAACTGAGACTCAGAAAGTTTTAGTAATTTGTCCAAAATTCCAAAGCTAATGAAGATTTGGAGCCAATTCGTTTGCCAAAATAAACCTCATCTACAAACCAAGATCTGGTTTAAGACCTATGGCTAAAATTACTTTTGTAAAAGAGACCTATTCCTACCACCAGATTGAGAGTTTCAAAAAGCTTATTTCTTGGAGTTCCCATTGTGGCTCAGCAGTTAAAGAACCCGATTTGTATCCACGAGGACTCAGGCTCAATCCCTGGCCTTGCTCAGTGGGTTAAGGATCCAGCATTGCCATGAACTGTGGTGTAGGTCACAGACACGGCTCAGAGCCTACATTGCTGCAGCTGTGGTATATGCTGGCAGCTGTAGCTCTGACTCCACCCCTAGCCTGGAAACTTCCATATGCTATGGGTGTGGCCCTAAAAAAAGACAAAAATAAAAATAATAATAATTTAATACCAGTAAATACACATATGATCACCTTATCTAATGACTAAAACCATGAGTTCTTCCTCGTACAAGGAATTAATATGGTATCTGCATAATTAGTGATCAGAGAATCATGGAGTATTAGAGTAAAATGGACTCAATCCAATTCTTTCTTGAGGAAACTGAGACCCAAGAAAAGAGTTAAATCTTTGCATTGAAGAACAAAAATGAAAGAGAATAGCGCTAAATTTTACACCTCTTCCAGCACTGTCATCTTCTGTTTTAGCTGACTTTATACAGGAGTACAGAAATATCCAAATAATACTTCTGAAAACAAACTAGGACTCTGACAAGGCAAGGATTCATAACATTCAGATTTTGGAAAACCTAAAGAAACTTCCAGAAAAAGATGGCAGCTTCATTCTCTTCCTCTCTTTCTCTCTCTTTCTGTCTGTCTCTGTCTTTCTCTCTCCCTCTCCACCCCCAACCCAGTCTGCCTATGCCTGAGCTTTTTCTATACCTATCTTCTCTCTTACTAAATCCTACCTACACTTTCTCCACACCTATCTTTTCTCTCTTTAAATAAACACTTATTTACCTCACTAAAAAAAAAAAAAAAAGTCATTCCTGTGGTGGCTCAGTGGCAATAAACATGACTAGTGTCCATAAAGATGCAAGTTTGTGTGTGCGTGTGTGTGTGTGTTTGCCTTTATCTAGAGTCGCACCCGCGGCATATGGACGTTCCCAGGGTAGGGGTCTAACAGGAGCTGTAGCTGCCAGCCTTCGCCACAGCCACAGCAATACGGGATCTGAGCCGCGTCTGCAACCTACACCACAGCTCACGGCAACGCCAGATCCTTAACCCACTGAGCAAGGCCAGGGATCGAACCCGCAACCTCATGGTTCCTAGTCGGATTCGTTAACCACTGAGCCATGACGGGAACTTCCATAAAGATGCAAGTTTGATCCCTGGCCTCAGTCAATAGGTTAAGGATCTTTGTTGCCCTGAGCTGTGGTGTAGGTTGCGGACTCAGTTTGGATCCCAGTTTGCTGTGACTGTGGCTGTGGCCAGTAGCTACAGCTCCAATTGGACCCCTAGCCTGGGAACTTCCAAATGCCATGGGTGCAGCCCTAAAAAGAAAAAGAAAAAAAAATGGCAGCTTCAATATTTTCTCTTTCTAAAACTCTACTAAAAATGAGAGTAAACTTCTGTTGTATTTTTTGTTTCTTTTTATTGGTTTAGTTTTGCTTTTAGCCATAAGTCCACGAGGATGTGGAGAATTGGAAAGAAGACAATAGGAAGGAAATTCTGTGAGCTGGCAATCAGGTAGGAGAGTGGGAAGAGGTGATTAGCAGGCCAGGGAGAACTGAATCAGACTTCATGCAGGGAAAGCTGAGAATCAAACAGCTCACACTTTTCATAAAAGGAGAAAAAATAAAAGAACCGTTAGTTTAAAAGGTTTTGGGAAGTCTCAAAATTAGCATCAGGGGCTGTGAGCAAATGAAATTAGTTTTTAATATTCTAAAGGAAAAAATTACTTCCAACCTAGAACTCCATACTTGACCAAACTATCAATTATGCCTGAGGATCAAAAAAAAAAAAAAATAGCAGTGTTGGTGGTATAGCGGTGAGCATAGGTGTCTTCCAAAGTTTAAAAAAAAAAAAATTTACATCCTGTGCACTTTTCTCAGAAAGTTACTAGGGTAAACCAAGAAAGAGGAAGACCTGGATATGGGAAGCAGAAAGATCCAACCAAAGAGAGGGTAAAATAACACTTTAGGATGACAGTGAAAGACTAGAGTGACCCTGTGTGGTGGAAGGAGAGGGCAGCCCATCTCTAGCCTCCACAGAAGCAGGTCCAAAAGCCACAGGAAGAGCTCTGTAGGACCAGGAAACGGTTGGACTACTTGATCGGTACTATGGATGTGAAAAGAGATTTAGAAGACTTGCAAAAAGGCAAAGACTTCTAGGGTTGAATTAGTGGCAAACACAGGAAATGAAAAAGCAAACAAAGCAAAGAACTCCAAGGGTGGTCTGTACCAAAGTAAAAGCAACTGTGGTTGACTATTTGCCTCGGCCTTGAGTAGCATTTACATGACCTTAACAACGTGAATACTGAATATTGATCTGATTAAAAAGACACTGTGGAAAGGAGATGGCTTAGGAAAGATGTGCGTGTGTATGAGAGAGAGAGAGAGAGATGGTGTTGGGTTGTGGGGTGTGGGGAGAAAGGGGATTAATCCTCATCCTTGTGGTGGGAAGCCAACAAGCCCAGACTTTTAAAAGCTAGAAATTGTAATGCAAACACATCTTGTAGAAGTGAGAGGCAAAGCAGTTCCTATCGTGGTACAGTGGAAACGAATCCCACTAGTATCCATGAGGATGTGGGTTCAGTCCCTACCCTCACTCAGTGGGTTGGGTATCCACAGCTGCCAGGAGCTGTGGTGTGGCTCTAGGACTTGACTCAGATCCCAAGTGGCTGTGACTGTGGCTGTGGCTGTGACTACGGCTATGGCTGGCAGCTGTAGCTCTTATTTGACCCCTAGTCTGGGAACCTCCATACGCTGTGTGTGGGCCTTAAAAAGAAAAAAAAAAGAAAGGAAAAAAAAAGAAAGGAAAAAAAATGTGGGAGGCAAAGACCAACATAATATTCTAGAGAATGATTACCTCAAAAAGGGAAGATGGGAACAAGGAGGCCTGAGCCTTGCAGGGGTTTTTATAACAAATCTTGCAGAACTATTTGGTTCTTTAATGTAAGTGCAAGGAAAACTTAGATAAAAATTAAAATGTTGAAAGATCCATTTGTTGACTCACTCTTGCCTAGAGGATAACATTGTGTCGACATTGTGCCTTCGCAGATCAAGGCCATTTCTGTTGTCACCTACTCTATGTCATCATCCCACTCTCATTACTCCCAAAGTCCTTTTCTCGTTTACATGTAAAGCTGTTAGTGATTACTGTTGCTTCCATCTCCTTACCAACTGACTTCTTTCCTCATTAAACTGTTGCAGGAAAATGGGTCATGAGAGTATGGTCACAGCCCATCCTCTCGGGCCAGTCCATGAGACAGGCTGCCAAATGAGGGTCTTTGGCTTCGTGCAAGAAAGAACTCAAGAGCAAGCCTTAACAGGGAGTTCCCACTGTGGCTCAGCAGTAACAAACCCGACTAGTATCCATGCGGATGCGTGTTGAATCCCTGGCCTCTCCCAGTGGCTTAAGGATACAACGTTGTGGAAAGCCGTGGTGTATGCAGGTCACAGATGCACAGGGCAGCAGCCACAAGCTCTTTTCCCACACAGGTTATTACAGAATATTACAGAGTAGTGTTCCTTGTGCTGTACAGTAGGTCCTCACTGATTATCTATTTTATATATAGTAGTGTGTATATGTTAATCTCAAATTCCTAGTTTATCCCTCCACCCATCCTTCCCCCTTTGGTAACCGTAAGTCTGTTTTGAAGTCTGTGAGTCTGTTTCTGTTTTGTAAATAAGTAATAAGTTTATTTGCATCGTTTTTTTAGATTCCACATATAAATGATAGCATGTGATATTTGTCTTTCTCTGACTTGCTTCATACCCTTGCCCTAAAAGGCATGTTTTTTGTTCTTTTTTTGGGGGGAGGGGGGGTTGTCTTCTTTTTTTTTTTTAAGTGCTGCACCTGAAGCATATGGAAGTTCCCTGGGTAGGGGTCTAATCAGAACTGCAGCCAGCCTACACGTCAGCCACAGCAACTTGGGATCCAAGCCAAGTCTGCGAACTACACCACAGCTTAAGACAATGCCAAATCCTTAACCCAATAAGCAAGGCCAGAATCGAACCCTCATCCTCATGGATTCTAGTGAGTTCGTCACCACTAAGCCATGACGGGAACTCCTAAAAGGCACGTTTGAAGAACACACCAGCTTGTTGTTCACCACAAGCTGTTGGTTTGTGGTCTCTTCTCTTCAGGCCAGAGCTGAGTGGCTCCAGAAAATAGAAGGGATTTTAAAAGCTGTGGCAGAGAAAGAAAATGAGGGAAGGGGACCAGAAAATGAGATGCCAAGAAGAGTAACCTGAAATTCCAAAAGGGATGTCCAGAGGGAAGGCCTAAGTTTTTCTGTGTGTTAGGTGTGGAAACCATCCTCTCTATCTCCCCAGGAAACCTTTGAAATGGATCAGGACCTTGTGGGGCCCTCCCAGGAACAAATCCTTTCAGTGTCCCCCACTTCTTCTTTGCAGGAAAAAAGCTTTAGCTTCCTTGACTTTCCCTGAGTCCCAAAGGGCAGATTCAAGCAGCTGCTTATCAGGGAAGGGAGGGAATACAGAAACAAGGAAGGACTAGCCAAGAAACCACAGTGCAGCCATGAGGCAGGGTCCTGGTTCCTCCTAAAGGAACGTATACAATGAAATACTTTTGAGTTTTTCAGTAGGAACTAAAGCCCCCACCCAGGCGGAGGACGGTAACCTTTGGCTGAGCACAAGACTCCTGGAGCACCAACCTGTCACCGCATCACCAACCAATCAGAAGAAAACCTGAACCCATTAGTAGACAATAACATACAGAAAGACTCTGACTTCCTCCCCAAGCAGTTCTCCCTTTAAAAACTTCCGTGGTTGAGCAGAGCTTCAGAGTTGGTGTCTGGACATGACTCCACAGTTCTCCCAGGCTGCCAGCCTCCTGAATAAAGTAAGCTCTGTTCCTGCCAGCACTTGCCTTTTTTTTTTTTTAATATTTTATTGAAGTATAGTTGATTTACAATGTTGTGTCAGTTTCTGCTGTACAGCAAAATGACCCAGTCATACGTATATATACATTTTTTGTCATGTTATCTCCACAGGAGATTGGATAAAGCTCTCTGTGCTGTACAGTAGGACCTCATTCCTTAGCCATTCTAGCTATAATAGTTTGCATCTACTGTGGGGCTCCTGAGCATATGAGACTTTCTGTGCCCCCCATTTCTTATTTTTAGGCGGTAAGCTTCAAGCTCCATGACCTTCCCTGAGCTCCAAAGGACGGGTTCAAATTGTTGGTAATCAGGGAAGAGGGGGGGCAGAGACCAGGAGGGAGAAGTCAAGAGACAACAGTGCAACCTTGGGACAGAGTCCTGGTTCTTTTTCAAGGAATATACATTCATGACAATATCCATGACCGTTTATGCAGAAATAAAATTCCCAACAAATGGAAGATGTTAACTACCTGATGAAACATTCTTCATTCCAGAAAGAAGGAGGACTACTAGAACCAGTCCTGGGGCCACTAAACACCAGCTTTGAGAAACAATGCAAGCTTGCCTCTACCCTGATCTTTATCTATGGCCCTATTTTCCATTCGTAAAACTGTAACACTAACTCCTAATCTCTCCCAAGGTGGGCACAGTCTTTAAGGCATTAGCCAGCGGTGCCCTCCCTTGCCTGGCAAAGCAATAAAGCTATTTTTTCTCCCTCACCCAAAACTCTGTCTCTGAATTTCTGTTCAGCACTGGTGAACAGAGGCCAAGTTTCGGCAACACTGCTAACCCCAAACTAACTCCCAGTCCATCCCACTCCCTCCCCATATCGCTTATCTCTTGAGTGTTGGGTTTCGAACCTAAGTTTGGTAACACATTGAGTAAAACCCACATCATTCACCAATGCTCTTGGAAATGTGTATGTTGAGGATGGAAGAAGCAAGTCTGAACTCAAAGTTGGTTGTGGGGAGACAACAGAGGCTACTCAAAGGGGTATGACACTTTGGGGTATGACACAATTCCTGAATGATGTGACAAAGACTAATAACATGAGGAGTCATAACAATCACCCGACTGGGAAGCTGCTGATATGGAAGCATTTTATGTTTGATGGCGGTGACATTTAATTCATCAAATCACCCACTCAAACTTTTCCATTTAATTATCAGTTTAGATATAATCCATATTTTCAGAAATAGAGTCTAAACTAAAATGACAATAGAAGTGCATTGGCGGGGGAGTTCCCTTCGTGGCTCAGTGGTTAACGAATCTGATTAAGAACCGTGAGGTTGCGTGTTCGATCCCCGGCCTTGCTCAATGGGTTAAGGATCCAGCGTTGCCGCGAGCTGTGATGTAGGCTGCAGACGCGGCTCAGATCTGGCGTTGCTGTGGCTGTGGCGAAGGCCTGCAGCTACAGCTCCGATTAGATCCCTAGCCTGGGAACCTCCATATGCCGCAGGTGCGGCTCTAGATAAAGGCAAAAAGACAAAAAAAAAAAAAAATAGAAGTGCAGTGGGTGGAGAGTGGGGTGTGGTTTAGCCGTCCACCTTTTTTGTGGAAACAGTCACTAACGCAAAGATGGAAGAAAGAGGACTCTAGTTCCACAAACGGCATCAAACTGTTCTAGTAAATTCTTCATCTTGGTTCTGCTTCTAATTCATTTACGCTCATTGGGATGGCCACTTCATGTCTCAGGACATGAGTTTCTCATCTGAAAGGGAGAGGTTTAAGACGGATGCTCTAAAGATCTTTACAATTTAAATTCTTTCATTTTGGGAGGTGGAATGGCCCAAACATGGAAAAAGAATTATCCTCAGAATTCTTACCCTCGCTTTGATTCAGTAGAGTCAACTGGTTGGTAATAACCCAAAAATACATTTCACAGCAATGGTCAAGAAAAGAACAGAATGAAGATAATCCCTCTTCTTTTTCCTGTTGAAGCCCGTTACCAACGCCACCCCCAATTTAACTGCCAAACCTCCTTAGTCATCAGTTATTTCGTATCTGAGCGAAATCCATTCAGCCCCTGATTAACTGTGAACCCTGAGGACATGCAGAAAAGTGACAAGGAAGAGATCATGTTTTGTTCATCAAAACATTTTTCAAATTAAGCCATCACGTCCTAAAATAGTGGCTTAGAATCACCCAGCAGGACTTCTTCCTGAAAGCATGCAAATGCACACTCCTTGTTTAGAAGAGGAGTGTCAATTACTTGTGCAGATACAAAAATGACTAATAGCTCAGGGCTAATAAGACACCTGTCAATTTCCCTTTTTTTATCTTCGCTGCTTTCAATTCATGGAGTTGCTCAACCCAAACAGCAATTTGCTGACAGTTCTGTATGTGCTTAAGCAATGATACCATTCAAACTAAAATGGAGCTTCAGTTATTTCCATCCCCTTCTTAAAAATACATTTTAAGAATTACAGTATTAACCACAAATGAATGACTGCCCAGCCTCTCAAATGAGATACAGAAATAGAATTGTTAAGTCTGTCGGAGAAGGCGCAGCTTCCCATCATTGCTCCAGCTAAAGGAGAATGAGGATTTCCTAGAAGAGTCTGCAAATAGAAACTGACATTTTCCTGGAACAGAAAAATCCCAGCAAAGGACAGGAGAGTATCTCCTTTGGAGATGTGAGAATATATTAAATATAAGAAATCTCTCAATAGTTAGGACAGAACTTACAAATACTTTTGTGTCTGAGTCGAGAGCTTGTTTTATTAACCAACAAAAAGCCTTCTTCAAGGTGAGCATGACCAAGATAAGAATCAAAGTGATCCATCACAAGTTGCCAAATTACTCCAAACAATTCAAATTAGATAAGTCTGTCCTACAGGCCCCTTTGTGGTCTAGAGTTTCGTGAAAATGACAGTTATTTCTCCATCAGAAAAACATTCCTGAACATACACAGAAAAATTGTAAGGCTTTAAAAATTTCTCTAGACTAAGTGTAGATAATTCATACTTTGAATGCTGAAGTTATTTATATATTCGAAATCTTAAAGAACTCTCTTCAGAGCCTAATTAGCATGCTTTTACAATTTTCTTTCCAAATTTAGATTCTGAAATTCACAATGAACAAGAATGGCTTTCCCTTTTTACCAAGAAAAAGTAAATGAAGACTAATCAGAATATAGACAGAGGAGTATTTTGTACTCCGTTTAGGTTTTTTTAAACTATTATTTTAAGAACATTTTATCTGTCATTGATCTAAGATGTTTTTAATAATTTCTTTAAGGGCATATTAAGATTAAAAAAATAGAGTAATTTTGATGAGGCCTTTCCAGTTGTGTCTACATGGGCAGTAAGAAAGAAGAATTGCAACACGTGATTATATTACTAATGTTAGAAGTAGTAGATTTTTTAATTAATTTATTTTTTTTCTTTTTAGGACCACACCCACGGCATATGGAGGTTCCCAGGCTAGGGGTCGAATCAGAGCTGTAGCTGCCGACCTTCGCCACAGCCACAGCAACATGGGATCTGCGACCTATACAACTCAAGGCAACGCTTGATCCTTAACCCACTGAGCAAGCCAAAGGATCAAACTCGCAGCCTCATGAATACTAGTCAGGTTCATTAACCACTGAGTCACCTAAATGATCCCCTGGTTTAACCCCTGAGAAAACCCATCCATCATTTATATTTATATTTACATTTATCTTTCTTAAATAATCTACACCCACAAGTTCTGTCCTAGTCGATAGCAAGATGCCAATGTCATTTCCTTGACTCTTCTAAATGTATATGGGGAATTGCCTTGTGGTGCAGGGGCTCCCATCCCTGCTGTGGCACGGATTTGATCCCTGGCCCGGGAGTTTCTGTCTGCCACAGGCACAGTCAAAAAAAAAAAAAAAAAAAAAAAAACTCATGAGCTACATATTGTCCCTGTCTACCGCTGTGCATGGAACATTAAAAGCATTCAAAAATGCTGATTGATGGAGTTCCCATCATGGCTCTGTGGTTAATAAATCCGACTAAGAACCATGAGGTTGTGGGTTCGATCCCTGGCCTTGCTCAGTGGGTCAGGATCCGGCTTTGCCGTGAGCTATTGTGTAGGTCACAGATGGGGCTCGGATCCCATGTTGCTGTGGCTGTGGTGTAGGCT
This sequence comes from Catagonus wagneri, assembly GCA_004024745.2. NCBI lineage: Eukaryota > Metazoa > Chordata > Mammalia > Artiodactyla > Tayassuidae > Catagonus > Catagonus wagneri. Next base: position 844,124 of record PVHT021183697.1, on the reverse strand, counting down.
GGCAGCTAGAGCTCCTGTTAGACCCCTAGCCTAGGAACCTCTACATGCCACGCGTGCAGCCCTAGATAATGCCAAAAGAACAACAACAAAAAAAAGCAAAAATGCTGATTGAGAGGGTTCCTGCTGTGGCATAATGGATTAAGAACCCAGCTGCAGTGGTTCTGGGTTCAATCTCCAGCCTGACTTAGTTTAAAGGGTCTGGTGTTGCCGCAGCTGTGGCTCAGATTCAGTCTCTAGCCTGGGAACTTCTATATGCCTCCAGTGCAGCCATTAAAAAAAAAAAAAAAAATTGCTGATTGAATGAATGAACTTCACTGAAGAAAGCATGGCATTTACCTAAATAAACCAGGCAGGGAGCCATAGAAAGACCCAATCTAAGCCTCACATTACCACCAACTCACTGTTTGTCTGAGTAAACTTGTCAGTTCCCAGATTACCCTACTGTCATTTTTTAGATTTGACTAACATTTCCATAGCTTGGATATGTGTCAGACATGATTTTAAGGACTTTAAATACAATCATGCATTTAATCCTCCCAACAATCCTAAGACCGGGGTCGGCTTCCTGGGCCCCTTGCTCAGAAGGACCCCCCCCCCACTTGGTTTTTAATGCTCTGCTTGAAACTGGGACAATGGGCCCAGCATTTTCATAACATCTGAATTTGAACAAGGGGTTCTGCAAATTACCATCTGTGAGATTAGCCCTATTGTCACTCCCATTTTACAGATGTAGAAACTGAGGCAAAGAGAAGTTAAATAACCTGACCAAGGTCAAAAAGTAAGTCATTACGGAAGCTAAGAGTCACACCTACACACCTCTGAACTCGTCAAGGAGACATTAGAAGCCATTACGCTCCGATCCCAGCTAGTTCTACGATTCCAGCTAAGTAAGGTCTTTTACTAAAAGGAGCGTTGATTTCACGCTCTCCCTCCTTCTTCAATCAGTGCTTTTTATAGATGCAGAATTGCACTGGATAAAGAAAAAGAGATGTTGCGCTCACAGACAAGCCTAATTTGAAAAAAGAACTGCTTAGCTAAATGAAAGGTGAGAGGGTTTTAAATGGCCGTGGCAGGGGCTCAGCTATTTAAATGACAAGCTAAACAGGAAAGCTTTGGGGCTATTTCAAGCTCTGATCCCCAAATTAGAGCTTTTAGGACTGGGATCCAGCACCCTACATGGGGAAGACCAAGTTAGCTGGAAATGGCGATGCGTGTCAGATCAAAGGAAACGCTCCGTGCTGCCTTTTATAGACGTGGAAACAGCCGAACTGCCCTGTTGTCCAATGGTGCAAACATAAATAAAAGGCTTGCATCAGCTAAGGATCAAATACTAAAGAAAAGAGTCAAGATTTCCCGAGAGCTCTGAGTCAAAGGTCAAGTTCCCTGTTGATAGAAGCATCTGGTCTCCTTCAGCTTTCTGGGTTTCCTGCCCAACGTTTTTCCATTCCCATCTTCTCTGGGAGGGAACAGTGGGTGTTTCGCTTTGAAAAATCTATGAGCTCAAGGGAATGAACTGCAGACATTCCTCAAGTCCAGGGCCTGATCCATACCATACAATCTTTGAGAGTTCTTTTTTATTATTAGTGTTATTATTATTACTCCTTGCTATTGTTTAGTTTACTGTCTGCATTCTGCTTTTGATTTTTTTTTAAATCAGAATTAAACCATTTTGTTTTATGTTGTTTTTGTTTTTTTGTCTTTTTAGGGCCGCACCCATGGCATATGGAGGTTCCCAGGCTGGGGGTCTAATTGGAGCTGTAGCCGCCGGCCTACACCACAGCCACGGCAATGGGGGGTACGAACAACCTCTGTGACCCACACCACAGCTCACGGCAAAGCCGGATCCTTGACCCACTGAGAGAGGACAGGGATCAAACCCACATGGCTCCTAGTCGGATTTGTTTCTGCTGCGCCAAGATGGGAACTCCAAAACATTTTGCTTTATTAATTGTAAAACTGACTTCCAAACATGGGTCAGCAAAAAAACCCCACCCAGATGGAGTTCCCACTGTAGTGTAGTGGGTTAAGAATCCAACTGTAGTGGATTGTAGTTGGCAGCTGCAACTTAGATTCAAGCCCTGGCCTGGGAACTGCCATATGCGGTGGGTGCAGCCATAAAAAAGAATTTAAAAATTTTTTGGTGTTCCCATAGTGGCTCAGCAGAAACGAATCCGACTAGCGTCCATGAGGACACAGGTTTGATCCCTCACCTTGTTCCGTAGGTTAAGGACCTGGCATTGCCGTGAGCTGTGGCGTAGGTCACAGATGCAACTCGGATCTGGCATTGCTGTGGTTATGGCATAGGCCAGCAGCTATAGCTCCAGTTCAACACCTAGCATGGGAACTTCCATGTGCTCTGGGTGCGGCCTTAAAAAGAAAAAAATAATTTTTTTGAAAGCCACCCGGATCTGGGCAGAAATGATGTCACCAAGCAGAATTATGGAAGCTGCTGTTCTAAACTGAATATACATCTCATTGCCAAACGCCCTTGCCCAGTGCGGACCAGAACCATGTGAGCAACACTGAACAGACCCAGTAATTGCTGGTATAGTTTTATATGAAATGAATGATTTTATTTTTCTTTCTGTCCTTTTTTTTTTAGGGCCGTACCATCGATATATGCAGGTTCCCAGGCTAGGCGTCGAATCAGAGCTGTAGCCACTAGTCTACACCAGGGCCACAGCAACGCTGGAACTGAGCTGCTTCTGCAGCTACACCACAGCTCACAGCAATGCCAGATCCTTAACCCACTGAGCGAGGCCAGGGATCGAGCCCACATCCTCATGTATGCTAGTCGGGTTCGTTAACCACTGAGCCATGACAGGAACTCCCAAAATGAATGATTTTAAACAATTTTAGTGTTCTCTAATAAAACTGCATATTATTTTATGATTAGATTAGACAAAGCCTATGAGATCCCATAGTTCTTAGACTAATATGGCTTTTCGATTGGTCAATCAGAACCCCTATAACTTTTAATATTCAGTCAGTTAATCAAAAACAGTCTCCTTTAGGAGGTCTCCCAACCTGTCTCCTTGTTTAGAACTACCAGGGAGCAGGACCCCCCAAATCCTCCCTACCTGCAGACCCATTCTGCATTCCCTGTTGAGGGACAACCTGCCCCTGTAAAGGCTGTGTCTGGCAGCAGCCAAGCATGGAAGGATGGTGTCTGACCTTGACCCCGATCAGAGAAACCATGTGCAACCACATGCCTCTCTATCTACATTAACATCACTTTACTATTCCAGGAAACTTGGAAGATGAAGTTGTGAATAACTTGAGCATTTCAGGAACTGCCTCAAAAAAATTATTTATACAAGCACTCAGCCACTCACTAGTCCTCATCAGAGCAAACACTCTCTTCTCAGAAGAGCAGTTGCCTTAACTAGTCTCATCAGATGAGTGTTTACACTGCCTGACTGGCTTCACAACTCTCTTTATGTCTAACAATTCTGAATTGCTATATTACAAACTTTGCCAAATCCTAGTCAACTCCTGCTGGTTCCTGTTGTATCTCAGCATGTTAAAAACCCAAAGTAGTTGGGAGTTCCCATTGTGGCACAGGGATTAATGAATCCAGCTAGGAACGATGAGGTTGCAGGTTCGATCCCTGGCCTTGCTTAGTGGGTTAAGAGTCTGGCGTTGCCATGAGCTATGGTGTAGGTCGCGGATGCGGCTTGGATCTAGCGTGGCTGTGGCTGTGGCTGTGGCGTCCTAATTTTGCAGCTGGCATTTCATGAGATGAGTTGTTGGAGGAATAGAAAGGCATGCCATGTTAAAATTCAAAATTGTGGTGCAAAATATCTAATGAAATAAATAGCTCCAATTTGACCCCTAGCCTGGGAACCTCCATATGCTGCAGGTAAGGCCCTAAAAAGCAAAAAAAAAAAAAATTGAAAAATAAAATAAAGCCTAACATAGCATCGGTAAAGATGTGTTTTTCAATCCCTGAACTCACTCAGTGGGTTAAGGGTCCAACACTGTGGCAAGCTGCAGTGTAGTTCTCAGATGTGGCTTGGAGCTGGCATTGCTGTGGCTGTGGCATAGGCAGAAAGCTGCAGCTCCAATTCAACCCCTAGCCTGGGAACTTCCATATGCTGCAGGAGTGGAGGTAAACAAAGAAAAAAAAAATGCCAAAAAAACAATCAACTCCAGCCACGTTGAAAGACTCACCTTATCCCTAACCCCTTAAATATCCCACCTTTACCCTCTCACCCCCAGGAAGCTTCTTAGATTTAGCTCTGCTTTATCAACATTTTGGTGTTTGAAGTCTCTTTTCAGGAAGTTGGTGATCAATATTCCCTTCCCCTCCACTATCAATGTCGACCTATTTCTCTCCCCTGACCACACAGTGCCAAGTGCTAACCATCCAGATACGAGGAAAGTCTTGGGCTCTGTAGGTGTTGAAGGGGAGAGAAATAATAAAGAGCTTTCTTCCCGTGGACCCCAGAGATATGGCCTCCCTGTCCTCAAGAGGTGAGCTGAGAGCCCACAGATCTGGAAACTGGGAAAGCAGGAGAGAAAGAAAAGGGACTGTCCTTCCAGGTGTCTCAGCAACTGGCCAGTGGTCTGCCTGTATCTCGCCTACCTCCCCCGGAGGCTTGGCAGCTGCTATTTGGAGACCCCCAACAAGCGAAATGATGCCACAAGGGGTGAGAAGAAAAATAGACACACATAAGAGACTCAGCAGTCAGAGGGGGAGCAATCAATCAGATGGTTCTCATTTAGCACAGGCCAAGAGCAACAGAGGTGGAGGAGAATGCTTAGAGGGAAAAAAGTGAAAAAAAAAAGTCTCAGTTTGGGTTCAAAAACAGTCTGGAGCTAAAAGTCCTAATTTTGCAGCTGACATTTCATGAGATGAGTTGGAGGAACAGAAAGGCATGCCATGTTGAAATTCAAAATTGTGGTGTAAAATATCTAATGAAATAAGTTTTGAAAGTACAAAGCAAAAACATAAATAGGTGGAAATCGTGAAAGAAAGGCAAAGAATTTCTAGAGACAACAGCTACAATCTAAAAAATCTATATTCAAGGTATCTGACAGGGAAAACCATGATAGGTTCCAAGGCACAGAGGAAGATAAAAAGAGGAAAAATAAATGAATAATAATCCTTGAATATATACTTGCATGCATGTAGATAGGTCAACGAAAACACTGAAACACTATATATGTATACACACATAGATACATTGATACATACCTTGACAATGCATATGTAAATGAACAATGATTTACTATCTAAGAATGTGTAAAGGTTTTAATATGTTAACACTTATTTAACTATAAAGAGGAGCTGTTTTAAGTTCTTTTCATGCAGTAATTAAATGTTTCTAAAATCCCTATGAGTTCAGCACTGGTATTTAAACCCATTTCACCAAGGAGGAAACTGAAGCCCAAAGTCATTAAGTAACTGACTTTACATAAATGTAACTGTTACCATAGTCACAAAAAAAGGAGGGAACAGAACCAGGGTTCAAAGCTAGGCAGTCTGGCTCCTGAGCCCATGTTTTTAAACACAACAACCCAGAATTGTTTTCAAAATGGGACTCTTGAAGAAGAAATATACTGCAAGGAGAAATTCCAGCATGAATGTCGAATCAAAAGTTCTCACCTATTTCACCCAAAAGTATTAGAGTGGAGAATTGCTACTGGGAGGTAGGAAGGATTTGGAGTAAAAGTTCCAAAGGTCTCATTTGCTAGGAGGGAAGGCAGAGGAAGAGGAAGAGCATTCTGGATGAGTCAGATGGGGCATGTGGTAAAGTATAAAGAACATCTTGATAAGGGAAATAAATGATATCTTGTTTCCAACAATGGTAGAGAAATATGTATATAATTAGAAGAACCAAAAAGAGAAGATATCAAAACCACCATGAGGTACCCCCCTCACACCAGTCAGAATGACCATCATTAATAAGTCTACAAATAACAAATGCTGGAGAGGGTGTGGAGAAAAGGAATATTGCCTCACTCTTGGTGGGAATGTACTGTTTCCACTATGGGAAACAGAATGGAGGTTCTTCAGAAAACTAAATAGAGAACTACCATATGATCCAGCAATCCCACTCCTGAGCCTATATCCAGACAAAACTACAATTCAAAAGGATGCATGCACTGATATGTTCATAGCAGCACTATTCAAAATAGTCAAGACATGGAAACAACCTAAATGTCCATCAATAGATGAATGGATTAAGAAGATGTGGTACATATACACAATGAAATACTACTCAGCCAGAAAAAAGAACAAACTAATGCATTTGCAGCAACACGGATGGAACTAGAAATTCTCACACTAAATGAAGTAAGTCGGAAAGAGAAAGACAAATACTATATGATATCACTTATATGTGGAATCTGAAATGTGGCACAAATGAACCCATCTACAGAATAGAAACAGACTCACAGAGATGGAAAACAGACTTGTGGGTGCCAACGGGGAGGAGGGTGGGAGTGGGATGGACTGGGAGTTTGGAGTTAGTGGATGAAAAATATTACACTTAGAATGGATAAGCAATGAGGCTCTACTGTACAGCACAGGGAACTATATCCAATATTTTGGGCTAGAACACAATGGAAAATAGTATGAGAAAAAGTATATATATATATATATATGCATGAATAACTGGGTCATTTGCTGTACAGCATCAATTGGCACGACACTGTAAATCAACTACACTTTAATAAAAAAATTTTTTTAAGTAACTAATATAAAAAAGAGAAGATATAATAGGAGAGGTGTGGTTATTATCAAAGGAAAAGGAATAAATTGCAATATGATCAGACCCACCAAAGAAAAAACAGAAATCTAAAATACATAAAAAAGATAAAAGGGAGTTCCCATCATGACTCAGCAGTGACAAATGTGAGTAGTATCCATCAGGACTCGGGTTCGATCCCTGGCCTCACTCAGTGGGCTAAGGATCCGGGTTGCTGTGAGCTGTGGTGTAGATCACAGATGTGGCTTGGATCTGTTGTTGCTGTGGCTGTGGTGTAACCCAGAAGCTACAGTTCCAATTTGAGCCCTAGGCTGGCAACTTCTGTATGCCACAGGTGTGACTCTAAAAAAAAAAAAAAAAAGACCAAAAAATATATGAAAAACAGATGTGGAGGAGTTCTCATTGTGGCTCAGTGGTTAATGAACCCTACTAGTATCCATGAAGATGTGGGTTCAGTCCCTGGCCTTGTTCAGTGGGTTAAGGATCCAGCATTGCCATGAGCTGTGGTGTAGGTCACAGACGCAGTTCGGATCCCGAGTTGCTGTGGCTGTGGTATAGGCGAGCAGCTACAGCTCTGATTGGACCCCTAGCTTAGGAACCTCTATATACCGCAAGTGCAGCCTTAAAAAGACAAAAGACCAAAAAAAAAAAGCAGATATGGAATGAATTGAATGCATTGATCATTAAGCTATAAGGCAGGGATTGTCAGATTGGGTTAAAAAAGAAATCCTACCTGTATCCTAACTACAAGAAAGTGACATAAAATGATCAAGAAAAGTTTGCCTCTCTAAGGATAGATGATTTCATCTAATTTCTATTCTTCCAAAACTACAGCAAAATATTTTGTAATGCATGAGCACTGAATCTGAAGGAAATAGAAAACTGGAGAGGAGGCGACACCAAGTTTGGGTTCAGGAGTATCCAGACGTGAGAATAACAGAGGGCTGGGCACACCGAAGGCTGTAAGCCCTCAGCAGAGATGATCAAGAACCAACTTGATACAACACAGAATCCTCCAAAGCTCAGGAACTGGTGGTGGCAGGAACCTCTGGAAGTGGGGACAAAGTGAGAAACTGAAATAAAAAGAATGTGTTGAAATCCACTTAAAATAGAGCCATGGAGTTCCCGTCGTGGCGCAGCGGAAACGAATCTGACTAGGAACCATGAGGTTGTGGGTTTCATCCTTGGCCTCGCTCAGTGGGTTAAGGATCCGGTGTTGCCGTGAGCTGTGGTGTAGATCGCAGATGCGGCTCGGATCCCGCGTTGCTGTGGCTGTGGCGAAGGCCAGCAGCTACAGCTCCTGTTAGACTCCTAGCCTGGGAACCTCCATATGCCGCAGGTGTGGCCCTAAAAAGACAAAAACAAACAAACAAAAAAAACAAAAACAAAAAAAAACGAGCCAAGCCCTACATCGCTTTCCTGTTCCACACTCCTTTCCTCACCTACTGGAAGAGGGAGGCTTATTCTCTGAAGAAAGAGGAAGAGCGTCTGTGTGCACGCACCAGGCAGAAACCGGGGGACTGAAGTGCAAGTACAGTCTTCCTGAACTTCTCAACTTTCACATGCTCTCCAGACAGGCAAGAGATTGGAAGAGTCATCTGAGGGATAACTGACAGGCCTGAGAAGACAGATCTAAAGATATTCATACCACGAAAAGGAGGAGTTCCCAGCAAATCCCACAACCAGATCCCCTCCAGTCCACTAGTCTGCCAGTGCACTCAGAACTTCCATTCAGAATTTTAGCTCCCCCCACCCTTTTTTTGGCCTCACCCATAGCATGTAGAAGTTCCCAGGCCAGAGATGGAACCAGTGCCACAGCAGTGACAATGCCAGATCCTTAACCACGAGGCCACCAGGAAACTCCTTGGCTCCTCACTTTTATATACAGACAGACAACTGAAGATGACCAGACCCCTGAGGAGCGTCTCTGACGTGGGAGATAAAGGCCAAAGAAAGCATCTTGAAGGAAACAGAGACTGAGGAGAGAGAGGAAAAAATGCCTAACACATATATATAGTTAGACTATTCTGTACATATGCATATATATATATATGTATATTTTTTTCAGATTTAAAAGAAGATATTGCATCCTTGAAACAAAATGGATAGCAAAAAAAAAATTCAGAGAAGGAAAAGAAGTTATTTGAAATTAAAAACATGAAAGTAAAAGTGAAAATCTCAACGACTAGGGTAAAATAGAAAATTAAATATCTACCGGAAAATAAATCGGGAGTTTCTGTCGTGGTAGAGTGGTTAACAAATCCGACTAGGAACCCTGAGGTTGCGGGTTTGATCCCTGGCCTCGCTCAGTGGGTTAAGGATCCGGCGTTGCCGTGAGCTGTGGTGTAGGTTGCAGACGCGGCTCGGATCCCATATTGCTGTGGCTGTGGCATAGACCGGCAGTTATAGCTCCGACTATACGCCTAGCCTGGGAACCTCTATATGCCGTGAGTGTGGCCCTAGAAAAGGCAAAAAGACAAATAAATAAATAAATCAAAAATAAAGCAAAAAGGTACAGAGATGGAAAATGGAAAATGGCAGCCACTGGCTTATATAAAAAAAAAAAAAGAAAATAGAAAATGGGAGTTCCCGTCGTGGCTCAGTGGTTAACGAATCCAACTAGGAGCCATGAGGTTGCTGGTTTGATCCCTGGCCTCGCTCAGTGGGTTAAGGATCTGGCGTTGCCGTGAGCTGTGGTGTAGGCTGCAGACGCGGCTCAGATCCCGCGTTGCTGTGGCTGTGGCATAGGCTGGCAGCTACAGTTCCAATTAGACCCTCCTGGGAACCTCCATATGCCACAAGTACAACCCTAGGAAAGACAAAAAAAAAAAAGAAAAGAAAGAAAATAGAAAATGGAGCAGGAGTGGAGTTGAGAAAATCTGAGAACTAGGCCCACCAACATTTGAATAAAGACTTTCAGAGTTTGAAAAAGTAGAAAACTAATGAACTCAAAGTTAATGACTTCAGTTCAAATTGGTAATCAATACGCATATATATACAATGTATACAAGTGGAAGATCCAAATATATAATGACAGAGAAATATGAATATATGTTAATAAATTTTTTAGAAAGGAAAATTTGGAATAATTTTGTGTTTAAAGTGAACTGTGATGGAACATGATGGAGGATAATGTGAGAAAAAGAATGTGTGTATATGTGTATATATCTGTGTCACTTTGCTGTACAGCAGAAATTGACAGAACAATGTAAATCAACTAATAGAAAAATAAAAACCTAAAAAAAAGGTAAACTGTCTGCCCCAGGATGTAATGGAAGACAGTAAAAGAAAAAAAAATATTGGGAATTTCCGTTGTGGCTCAGTGGAAACAATCCGACTAGTATCCATGAGGATGCATGATCGATCCCTGGCCTTGCTCGGTGGGTTAAAGTATCCAGTGTTACTGTGAGCTATGGTGTAGGTCACAGAGGTGGCTGGGATCTGGCATTGCTGTGGCTGTGGCGTAGGCCGGCCCCTGTAGCTCTGATTCGACCTCTGGCCTAGGAGCTTCCATATGCCAAGGGTGCAGACCTAAAAATAAAAAAAGAAAAGAAAAAAGCTTAAATGGATACAGTTTGTAGAGGTTTGAAGAAAAGTAAAAATATGTTCGAATTTACCGAGTCAAGGAAATGCAAATTAAATATACAATGCAGTATCACTTTAGACATCATTGGACTGATAACGTTTTAAAAACAGATAACATCTTGTTGGCAGGGTTATAAGGAAAATACACAGTTATGCATTGCTAGATTAATGTCTTCTTGGATGAAATTTGACATCAATTAAAATTTAAATTATAAATACGTTTTCACCCAGAAATCTCACTCCTGGGAGTCTACACTGTAAAAACTGAAAGCTGCAGGACAGAGGATTTATGTACAAGACAGTTTATCAGAGAGCAAGCAGTACATAATGGCAAAAATAGAAACAAAGTGAGTATCCATCATTTGATTCAATCATAGTATTTTCATATGGGGGGATGTACTAATTCAAAAGAATGAACCTGGAAGTTCCCATTTGGCTCAGCGGGTTAAGAACCTGACTAGTATCCATGAAGACGTGGGTTCAATCTCTGGTCTTGTTCAGTGGGTTAAGGATCCGGCATTGCCACAAGCTACGATATAAGTTGCAGATTTGGCTTGGATCTGGTGGCTTGGATCTGACTGTGGTGTAGGCCGGCAGATTTAGCTCTGGTTTGACCCCTAGCCTGGGAACTTCCATATGCCATGGGTGCAGCCATAAAAAGAAGAAGGAAAAAAAAAAAGACTGAATCTGAGCTATAGAAACTGATTTAGAGAGATTACTGCCTGGAGCTGTTGAATGAAAAGAAGCAAGATACAGAGATGCAGGTATAGTATGATTTCTTTGTATAAAATAGATACATAATGATATGTTGGCTTCTGTATGTACATGTTTGAGTAAGATTGTATGAGACTGGAGGAGACTATAGAAGGATAGTTTTGTGAACAAGAATCAGGAGGAAAAGTGGGTAATGTGGAACACTGGAAGAGGGAGAGGGGAAAAGAAATTCACTTAAAACTGGAGGCAAGTTGTGATCACATTTATGAATTTATGCCTGAGTTATAATTAAATTATAGGAAAAAATACTGTTGTATCTTCAAAAAAGGAAGAGACTGGTTGAATAATATTAATGCACTGTCACTTTGTGAAGACCAGAGGCTCTCATGATTTGACATCTTGACTTGGTAAGCTTACATGCCATGTCTCAGACGACTTATTTTAATATTGGGACCTAGAGGATTCCCTGGGCATTGTGCATAAGAGGAATTATAAATAAGAGAAGAGGAGAAAAGACAAGAAGGAAACTAACATTGAGTGATTCTACCACTTGGCCTAGGGTCAGCTCAAGGCACAACTGTTTACACAGTTGGCCCTTGAACAACATGAGTTTGAACTATGCAGGTCCACTTACACGAAGATTTTTTTCAATAATGAATACTACAGTACAACGTGATTCTTAGTTGGTTGAATCTGCAGATGCGGAACCTTGAATATGTAGAAATCTCAGATACAAAGGGTCAACTACAAGTTCTCTGTATATTCCACTATGCAAAGGGTGGGCACCCCTAACTCCTCATTGTTCAAGGGTCAAACTATCAGAATTGCAATTTATCCTCAAATTTGGGGTACTATCACTTATAAACATGCATCATTATGATACCACCTGTGTGTCGGGAAAACTTTGTTATTTAAGTTAGATACGTGATATGTCAATCAAGAAATGGCTTGCAGTCAAATGAAATTCATGTGGAATCATCAGTCAAAACCCATTCCTAAATCCATGTCCACGATGACTGACAAAGAGAAAACAATCAGTTGGTAAGATGAGGTTTTGTCACAAGTCTCACGGGTATGAAAGTCAGCACACTTGCTGGGCAAGCATTTTTTTAAATGTGTAAAGCTTTCTCTAATTTCCAGAGGAAACAGACTTAGTCTATCTTTCTATTACTAATCAAGATTAAGTTAATTACTAGAGGAAATAGTAATGATGGTATTAATGAAATGGGTATAAAATAAGCATTACTCAAATGTGCACTGCCTGGTTGTACATAGTGGGATTTCTTCCTCCTTGGAACTGACAGCACTTACTACTCATCTAGATGCCTTTCTATGTCCACAGAACTTTTTACTAGGAAAGGTCTGGAGCACCAGGAGTTAGGAAGGAGGAGGGATTAAGTATCTTCTCAAAGACCCACTTGTTATTGTAATTTGGAGACACTGTGATGGATGAAGATTCTTGGAAAGAATCCGTGGAGAATAAGAATGTCAGCCTCAGAGTTCCCTTCATGGCTCAGCGGAAATGAATCCAACTAGTGTCCATGAGGATGCGGGTTCGATCCCTGGCCTCGCTCAATGGGTTAAGGATCTGGGGCTGCCATGAGCTATAGTATAGGTCACAGACGCAGCTTAGATCCTGCGTAGGCCGGCAGCTTTATCTCTAATTCGACCCCTAGCCAGAATGTCAGCCTCTTAGGAAGGTACAGAATAGCAGCTCAGGAATATAATTATGCAGTGAAGAAAAGGAATTTCAAGAACTCTTGAGCTATTCTTCTAGAATCAAAAAAATGGTTTGGGCCCAGTCTACTTTGAATTCATATTTAAGCTGAACTTTGGGACTCCCACGTGAATACTTTGGCATATTTAATTTGGACTAATTTTCACATCATTTAAGTCAATTTAACACTGCAATATTACCTCAGATGGTTTTGACCTCCTAAATATTCTATGGTTTGTTCTACTGCTGCAATAAGACGAATTAACACAGCCACTAGCACACATGTTGCTTTACTTTACAGTTTACAAAGCGTCTTCTTCTTTTTTTTTTCTTTTAGGACCTCACCTGCAGCATGTGGAAATTCCCAGGGGCTAAGTGTCAAATCCGAGCTGCAGCTGCCAGCCTACGCCACACCCACAGCAGTGCCAGATCTGAGCCACCTCTGTGACCTACCCCACAGCTCACGGCAACCCTAGATCCTTACCCCACTGAGCAGGGCCAGGAATAGAACCCTCACCCTCATGGATACTAGTCAGATTCATTTCAGATGCACCACAACAGGAACTCCTCTCCTTTCTCTCCATGGCATTCTCAATAGTCCTGTGAGATCCTGGGATAATTATTGTTGTGCTAATTTGGCAAATGGGAATACTGGGACTCAGAGGGCAGAGTGTCCTGCCCAAGCATACCCAAGTGCCAACATGTCAACTGCATTCAAATTCACGTCTTCTAAGATTACATTCAATATTGGTATGGATTACATTCAATGTTGGTACAAGGAATGTGCATTTTTAGATGATAATAGTGGGGGTGTCAACAGGTAAAATGTATCTGGAGGACAACTTGTCATTAGGTATCAAAAGCCTTAAAATAGGTGTCTTAAGCTGCCGAAACAAAACACCAAAGACTGAGGGGCTTATACCACAGAAATTCAGTGTCGAGCAAAATGCATTACATTTCTGAAAATCATATCCGAAAAAAGAGGTAACAGCAATATATACTGCTTAGAGTTGTTGTGGATATTATGAAGATCTAGCACAGTACCTGGCAAATCAGAGTTTCCTTATCAGACATTTTCATTAGCCCTTAACAGAACACTCAACAAAAATGGCTTAAACGATGGGCATTTATTCTCTCATGTAACAAGAAATCAAGAAGCAGGATTAGGGAGTTCCTGTGGCGCCTCAGTGGTAATGAACCTGACTAGTATTCGTGAGGATAACGGTTCGATCCCTGGCCCCTGCTCAGTGGGTTACGGATCTGGCATTGCCATGAGCTGTGGTGTAGGGTGCAGACATGGCTAGGATCTGGTGTTGCTGTGGCTGTGGTGTGGCCCAGCAGCTATAGCTCTGATTTGACCCCTAGCCTGGAAACCTCCATATGCTGCAAGTGCAGCCATAAAGAGAAAAAAAAAAAAAGAAGTAGGATTAGTTGGTTTAGCATCTTAGTAAAGTCAGGGACTTTTAATAGCTTTCATGTTGCTTTCATAACTTTATTCCTCCTGGTCTCAAGATGGCAGCTACAGCTCTATAGACCACATGACAACTTCCAAAGTTAGGTGGGGGTGGTGAAGGAAAAATCCTCCCCAGAAGCCCTCAGCAGACTTCCCCAGAACTGGGTCACATGACTACCCTTAATCCTACTGCAAAATCCTGCTCAGAGCTGGGGGATCATGCTAGGGGTAACTAGTGGCAGTGGTGATTCAATTCCAAGCCTTGCAATTCTGGGCTCTCCGCCAGAGGTCATGCTTCAGGGCTGTCTCATGTAGTTGTGCAGATTGTGATCAGGGCAAGGGCCCTAGACCAAAAGAAGTAGGTAGAGGGGTCAAAACCCAGCTCATCACCGCTCTCCAAGGTATGACCCCATTGCTGAGCTCCATCTTCCTGAAGAAGGAAGCATCTTCTCCAGGAGGGCCGCCTTTGGTACTTACAAAGGAGCCTTAGGCTTGCCAAACCCTGGACCACCCATAGGAAGGTGACTCTCTCTAATTTAAGTGGAAATTCCATATGGGCTACCTGTAGCCCTGTCTGGCTTGATCCTAGAGCCTAGGCAGTGCGATGAACCTACAGATGGGAAGACAAGGAGATTCAAGGGATTTCAGTTGTGGGAAGAAAAGGCCAGGAGCCAGGCAAGGACTGCCTAGAACCTACTTTCTCAGCCCTAACTGCAGCAATATTTTAAGGAAAAACAATTCTTTCTGTGTTTCCTTAAAACCGAATCTCCCTCCGAGTAGCCTTCTTTCAACAAAGCTAGCGTGCAGGGCCATGTATATTCCAGCCGAGGGGGAGCTCTGAGCAGGGCTGACCCTCAGTTCTAGGCAGTCTCGGTAGACGATTTAAAGCAGTCTCGCACAAGGAAACTATATCTAGTTACTTGTGATGAAACATGATGAAGGCTAAAGTGAGAAAAAGAATATATATATATATACACACACACACACACACACACACATATATATATATATATGGTGGGTCACTTTGCTGTACAGAAGAAATTGACGGAACATTGTAAATCAACTATAAAGGAAAAAAATAAAATCTTAAAAAAAAAAAAAAGCAGTCTTGAATGTCACCACCCTGGTCCTTCTGCACCAAACTCCCGGAATAAAATCTACAAAAAGAATGTCCCTGAAAGTGAACTGCTTATAGCCCTTCTCTGCATCTATCTTGGTTTCTGTGCCCCAGCACCTCTGTTTATCCCACGGTCGAGAACCTCCTCCCACTCCCCCAACTTTTCCTCCAGGTAAAACTGTCCCTTGCTTCTTCTTCAAGGATGCAATAGAACTTGAATGTCCTTTAGATCGTTAATCAGATTTCCCTGGAATTATGAGTTTATAGGTATGACTCAACAAGGAGACAGGAAACTCCTCCTTGGGGCCAACAACCTTATCCTTATCATTTCGCTTTCAGCTCCGAGCATAAGAAGCTCCACGGACTGAGCCAAGATCAGAATGAAGGGCAGCCCCCAACCTGTTGAAGGTTGATGATCAGTGGGGGAGGGATGGAAAACCACCTGTAGGAGCATTGAGAAGGATGGGAGAGAAAGCCCCCCACCCCGTTAGCCTAAAATCCCCCCAGGGCCAGCTCCCCTTCCAGTAAAGAAAGCAAGAGATCAGGATTTGCTCAGAGACTAATCAGCAGTGGGGCCCTGGCAACCAAGAAGGGGCAGATACCTAAGTAGAAATCAAAGGGCTGTGGGCAGGATTCCTCCTTTCTCCTCAGGACACGTGCTTGTGCTTCTCAGTGTCAGAAACCCTACCTGTGGCTCTCTAGGCCACTATCCGGGCCACTTCAATGGGACCCAGAGTTTGCCTAAGGAAGGCTGATTATTCACAAAGCTATAGAGTAACTATTGGCTCTTTCTGATCCCGGGCCAAGCCAGGCCCTAGAAGATGGGCCCAGTGAGTCACCCAGGCAGGAAAAGACTGCAGGAAGGATACCGTTTTAGTAGATGGTTCAAGCAGAAAGTGACTCTCCAGCTCGGTTAATGAGGATTAGCCGGAGGACATGCCGTGGTTCATAGCAGCCGTACTTTGGGGGTGCTGCTTCCTGGAGTGCTGTAATTAGAGACGGCCACACACACATACTGTCATCTAGGCAGGTCAACAAATACGCAGCCCTTTCCTGTGTGCGATTCCAAATACTCCCGGCCCAGGACAGTGTCAAGTTTCCACGCAGGACTTTTCTAATCCAGACAAGCTTTCCCTCTGAGCAAAGGAGGTTCTCAGATTAGCGGTATGTGGGTAAGGCCGGTCAACGCCCAGTGGAAAACAGCACAGTTCGCCTCCACGTGGGGGATTTGCTTAGCGTTCAGTTTGCAGCGCAGTTGGAAATGAAATGACTACTGCGCACTTCCCAATTTACGCTTCATATAATGCGGTGGGCAAAAGTCAATGTGTTTAAAGGTGTGCAAAGGGGGTTTTCTACTGGGACACCAACAGTTTAAGGGTAAACCAGAGCTCTTGCTGAGAGGAGACCTGGAGAATATTCCTGAAAGTAGAACAGAAGGGAAGTTGAGGGTAGAAAATCTTTTTATGAGATAAAACCGACATAGAACATCATATTAGTTTCAGGTGTACAGCATGATTCAGTATTTACATATGTTTTTAAGAGTTCCCATTGTGGATCAGTGAATGGAACATATGTCTGTGAGGACGTGGGTTCAATCCCTGGCTTCGCTCAGTGGGTTAAGGCTCCCACAGCATGGGTGGTAGATTTGTTAACCACTGAGCCATGAAGGGAACTCCCTATATCACATTTTCTTTTTCCATTCACCCATCATTGACACTTAGGTTGTTTCCATGTCTCGGATATTTTAAATAATGGTGAATGAATGTGCAGATAAAGATATGGTTTTGAATTAATATTTTCATTTCCTTCTAATAAATTCCCATAGTGGAATTATCTGTTATTTACTTATTTATTTTTGCTTTTTAGGGCCGCACCCGCAGCATATGGAGGTTTCCAGTACAGGGGTTGAATCAGAGCTGTAGTTCCCGGCCAGCACCACAGCCATAGCCATGCCAAATTAGAGCTGCATCTGTGATCTATACCACAGCTCACAGCAACACCAGATCCCTAACCCACTGAGTGAGGCCAGGGATCGATCCTGCAATCTCGTGGCTCCTGGTCGGATTCGTTTCAGCTGCACCACAACGGGAACTCCTATCTGTTGTTTTTAAAAGATCATTTGACCTGATGCTGACACTCACCCTCTAAGTATCACGGCCTTAGAGGATACAAGGCCTGAGACTGGTTTTCAAGAAAGGATATCAAGAAGGATAGAAAACAGGGAGTTCTCATTGTGGTTCAGCGGATTAAGAATCCAACTAGTATCCATGAGGATGGATGCAGGTTCAACCCCTGGCCTCACTCAGTGGGTTAAGGACCCTGCATTGCTGCAAGCTACAGCATAGGTCACAGACACTGCTCAGAACAGGTGTTGCTGTGGCATAGGCCAGCAGCTGTAGCTCCAATTCCACCCCTATGCTCGGAACTTCCGTATGCCTCAGGCACAGCCCTAAAAAAAAAAAAAAAGAGAGAGAGAGAGGAGTTCCCATCGTGTCTCAGTGGTTAACGAATCCGACTAAGAACCATGAGGTTGTGGGTTCGATCCCTGGCCTTGCTCAGTGGGTTAAGGATCTGGCGTTGCCGTGAGCTGTGGTGTAGGTTGCAGACGCGGCTCAGATCCCGCGTTGCTGTGGCTGTGGCGAAGGCTGGCAGCTACAGCTCCTGTTAGACCCCTAGCCTGGGAACTTCCACATGACTCGGGTGCGGCCCTAGATAAGGAAAAAAAATAAAGAGAGAGAAGAAAAAAGACACAAAAGAACTTATTTACAAAACAGAAACAAAATCACAGATTTCAAAAACAATCTTAGTTCCCATAAGTGTAACTGTGGCAGGAAGAAAAGAATTGGAAGGGTGGGAATAACACATACACACTACTGTATAAAATAGAAAATTAATGAGAACCTACTGTAGAGCACCAGAAAATTTACTCAATAGTTTGTAATAACCTATATGGAAAAAGTTTATAGATTTATATGGATGACTGATTCACTTTGCTGTATACCTGACACTAGTACAGCATTATAAGTCAACTATACTCCAAGAAAATTAAATTTTTTTTAAATAAAGGTTTGTGCCTATGGGGACACTGAACATAAGTTAAAGCCACTGTATGGCTTTCTGTGTGTGTGCTGTGGTTATTCTCTCAACCTCTTTTTGTATGCCTTTAAGGACTCTAGTTGGAATTCCCATTGTGGTGCAGCAGAAAGCCAACCCGACTAGTATCAAAAGGACACAGGTTCAATCCCTGGCCTTGCTTAGTGGGTTAAGGATCTGGGATTGCTGTGAGCTGTGGTGTAGGTTGCAGATGCGGCTCAGATCCCCCATTGCTGTGGCTGTGGCATAGGACAGCAGCTGTAGCTCCAATTCAGACCCTAGCCTGGGAACTTACATATGCTGTGGGTGCGGCCCAAAAATCAAACAAAAAAGGAGCTCTAGTATTTTAAGCTATGCCTCAAACTGCAAAAAGTGGGGAGTCACTGCTTTAAACCCTAGGACACTGGCCTAAATTGGCCAAGGAGGGAACCCTGTCAGTATAAGCTATTTCAAAACTCTACCTGTCACTTTGGCATCTTTGGGAGTTAAAGCAATAGAGATCTTCAACTCCAAGCTCATCAGGGGGCTGCTGTCTCATAACTAAGGATGTAAGAGTCCAGATAAATAAAGAGATAAAGTAGATGCAGATAAAAGGGGTCCTTCTCATCCTCAAAAGGAAGAAGCCCAATAACAAATCCCCTTTGGGGTTTAACAGTGTTTGGCAAGTCGGTCTCGTGGTACGCTGGTGGACTTTGCTGTCTGATCACTCATTTTTTCAACAGCTCTGCCACTCACTATCTAGGTAAACACAGACAAGTGATTCACCTTCTCTGAACTTTCATTTCTACCTCTGCAAGAAGAAAGGAATACATCCCTCCTGTATTATTTGGAGGATTAAAGAAGATAGTTTACTTAGTGCACAGTGGTGAAAATTAGTGGGAATTCAATAAATCTTTAATTTCCTTCTTTTGCATTCCTTTTTAAAAAAATATGCATTGGTTCCATTTTTTAAAAAATCTCCCTGGCTGTTCTTTGGATACCAGATATAAATAGAATGAATGGACAGAAGGTGAGTCAGGAGGCTATGGAAATTGTACAAGGAGGCGATTATAGTGGTTTGGACTCAGGGTAGCAATAGAAAAGGAGAGCAGATCTGGAAATGTGTTATAAAGGTAGAGTCGACAGAACTTACTCTGGGGCAGGAGGAGAGAGAAACGTCCCTTTAAAATTTGTATTTATGAGTCCCCCTAGGGGACTTTGGGAGATCACTGTGAGTTAATAACTGCTCAGGAGGGCCATCAGAACAAGGCAGGCTTGCTTGACTAGTGGAGGCTCAAGATAGGCCTCAGGTCATTGGGTGGGGGTTGGGGTGAGGCCTGCATTCAGGTTCATACCAAGGGAGGAATTTGAGGTCCGCCCTTCTGCTGATTGAATGAGCACCATGACAGCCCTAGTCTGACTTGTGGGGTCAAATACTCTCTTACCAGATACCAAGGAGGAGCTACTACTGAAGAAAGAGGAAGAGGGGATCTTTTCCCACCACCACTCCCTTGGGTGATAAAACTGTAGCCCACCTAATCCTGGGGCAGAGCCTTGCATCTCTCACAGGTGTCCTATCTTAGTAAATCTCTTTGTTGCCTATCATCTGTCTCTTGCTGAATTCCTTCTGTGCAGAGGCATGAAGTACCTGAACCTCGGTAAGTCCAGACCCCGAGTGAGTGATTCTAATTTGAAACTGTGGGTTTGAGTCCCGGTCTGGGTTCTGGCTAGGTTCAGGCCATTAATGCTGTCAGTTTCACCCTGGTGGCTCAATGGGTTAAGGATTTGACATAGTCACTGCTGTGGTTCAGGTTGCTGCTGTGTCATGGGTTCGATCCCTGGCCCCAGAACTTACACATGCCACAGGCATGGCCAAAAATCAACAACAACAAAGGAAAAGTTGAAAATTTGTGTTTAGCTTATTTCATCCCAAAGAAAGGGCACTTGACCCATCGATGCTGTCTAGATTAGCACTGTCCAAAGGAATTTTCAGGGGTGGTAGAAATGTTCTTAGGTGCCATGCAACATGGTAGAAAGTAGCCACAGAGCCTATTGAGCATTTGAAGTGTGTACCAAGGAACTGAATTTTAATTTTGTCTAATATTAATTAATTTTGATTTATAAAGTTACCATTTTGAACAGTGCAAGTCTAGATGTTTTCCTCTATAATCTCTTCAAATTATGCAGACACAATTTAAGGGACCTACAATTTGCTTTCATTTTTATAATCTTATCTAACCTTCTTTTCTTCTTTTCTGGCCACCTTGGGGCATATGGAGTTCCTGGGCCAGAGGTCAGATCCCAGCCAGAGTTTCATCCTAGCCAGCTGCAGCAATGCTGGATCCTTAACCCACCTCTGATCCTGTTGAGTCACAGGGAGAACTCCTAATCTTATCTAATCTTAGACAGTTTCTGTTGACTGAACTAAATTCTGAAAAAAAATTATCAAGACTCTTCTGCGTCTACTTTTTTTTTACCTGCACAGGGACATGTGGAAATTCCTGAGCAGGAATTGAACCCAAGCCACAGCAGTGACAATACCAGATCCCTAAACACTAAGCCACCAGGGAATTTCTCTTCTGCTTCGATTAATCCCAACATAATGTTAATGGGTAACCCACTC
Source organism: Catagonus wagneri (assembly GCA_004024745.2). NCBI lineage: Eukaryota > Metazoa > Chordata > Mammalia > Artiodactyla > Tayassuidae > Catagonus > Catagonus wagneri. The sequence continues at coordinate 823,127 of PVHT021183697.1, read as the reverse complement.
TGACCAATTGTAAACATCATTTAAATTATATCCTTGCGGCGTTCCCATCGTGGCTCAGTGGTTAACGAATCCGACTAGGAACCATAAGGTTGTGGGTTCAATCCCTGGCCTTGCTCAGTGGGTTAAGGATCTGGCATTACTGTGAGCTGTGGTGCAGGTTGCAGACACGGCTCAGATCCTGCATTGTTGTGGCTCTGACGTAGGCTGGCGGCTACAGCTCCGATTAGACCCCTAGCCTGGGAACCTCCATATGCCGAGAGTGTGGCCCTAGGAAAAGGCAAAAAGACAAAAAATAAATACATAAATAATATCCTTGCATGTTTTAATTAAGTGGAATATTGCTCCTCTGCCTAATTCATGTGGAATCAACTGCTGTGGTAACTACATATCATGTGCTTGACCATAATGCCTATAGGAGAAATGATTAATTTCAAGAGGACTCAGAAGGAGGGCTATGACCTCAGCAAAACTAGCAATAAATCTGATTGTCTTCTAGCCTAAGAACTGAAGTTGTCATCAAACCACAGGTATTTAGCAGGTACTTCAAGGTCAATTTAAGGGAAATTAACTGGTGATGTTAAAACTGAAAAGAAATTTTAATTTTGCTCTATCTCACATTTTGTGTGCAATGATAATACTTTCAATTTATTTGCAAATCTTTTCTTTTTTCTTTTCCTCCTTTCTCTTTTCTCATTTTCCTTAGGTGAGCTCCAAATAGCTGCTGGCTACCAGATAACCCATATGCACCTCAATAACGTATTCAAAGCCACATTTTTCATCTAAGCTGCATTTCGGGAAATGTTCAAGGTCTTATTGCGGTATGCATACTCCTCCCTCCATATTGCTACTAGATAACCTTCTTTTCTTTCTTTCTTTCTTTTTCTTAGGGCCGCACCTGCTGCATATGGAGTTTCCCTGGCTAGGGGTCGAATTGGAGCTGTAGCTGCTGGCTTACGCCACAGCCACAGCAATGCAGGATCCAAGCTGCCTCTGTGACCTACACCACAGCTCATGGCAACGCCAGATTGTTAACCCACTGAGCAAGGTCAGGGATTGAACCTGCAACTTCATGGTTTCTAGTCAGATTCGCTAACTGCTGAGTCACGATGGGAGCTCCAGCTACTAGATACTTGTAGTGAATATTTTTTGTTTCTCTTTGCTCAGCCTTATCTTCCCCCAACCCCTTTTATTTTTCTGGATGTGCCCACAGTATATGGAAGTTCCTGAGCCAGGGAGATGAATCTGAACCACGGCTTCAGCCTAAGCCACAGCTGCGGCAATGCTGTGGCCCAAGATCGAAACCACACTTCCGCAGCGACCCGAGCCACAGCAGTCAGGTCCTTAACCCACTGCACCACAGTGGGAACTCCTCCCACTTTCTGATAAAAGCAGCTCCTTTCTCCCTAGGGAAAGATCCTTTCTGCCTGTGATTTTGGTGGGATAGCCACCAAATAGTCATGGTAATCCTCCTATCCCCTAACCACAGTCATTGGCTAGAATGGTCCATGGTACAATCAGAGCTCTCATCTGGGATTTATACAAATCATGGGAGAAAGGGGACCTCACTTTCCTTTATAACAGCCAACTTGGGATCCTATAAACCTTGAGCTGCCTCTAATCATGCCCTGTCTTTTCCCAGCCATATGAAAGAAGCGCCTCTGAAATGAAAGAGAGTAATACCAGCACGCAGAGGAAAGCAGAGGAAGAGTACACAGAAACAGACCCAATGGGATTTCCCACTGTGATTCAGTGGTTTAAAGACCCAGTGCTGTGTTTGAGGAAGCAGGTTCAATCCCTGGCATCACTTAGTGGATTAAGGATCCGGTGTTGCCACAAGCCACAGCACAGGCCAGCAGCTGCAGCTCTGATTCTAACCTTGGGCTGGGGACTTCTATATGCCACAGATTTGGTAGAAGGAAGAAAGAAAAGAAGAAAGAAACCTGATGATCGCATTTCACTCTGCTTGAGGCCAGGTCCACTTACGGATTTCAGTCACCCATCAATTTCCCTTTTACAGTTCACCTCTATAGGTTCGGCTTCCACCACTTGTAATCAAATATGTCCTGAAGACAGCAGCTGTCCAGACTCAAAAGGATCCACCCTCTTCTTCCCTCTCCGTGCTCCAGCCACACACAAACAGCTTTCACTGCTGGGCCTTTGAACATACCACCCATTGGCCTGGATCTCTTGCCTTCAAACTCACCTTGAATATCACTTTCTTGTGGCGGTCCTCCCTGACTTTCAGATAAAGGCAAGTCACCTGCTATAAGCTCCCATGATACCCTGTGCTTCCGCAATCATAACTCTCACCTTATTTTATTATTATTTCCTCTTTGATGACTTCACCACTAGACTCCAAGCTCCATGTGGCCAGGGACCATATCTCTTTTCACTGATGTATTCCCCAGCACCTAGTATAATTTTGGGCCCAGAGTACCTGCCTAATGCATGTTTGGTATGAACAAATAAGTGAAGGTGTTTTCTCTTTTTCGCATTTGAAACTGACAGCAAAACGCTTTCAAAAAACTTGTTTCTATACTTAAAATTATAGGCTCCTTGGATGCATCCTGGGTTGAACACCACTCTTACCAATCACCTCATTTTAGAGTTCCTGTTGTGGTTCTGTAGGTTATGAACCCGACTAATATCCATGAGGATGAAGGTCCCATCCCCAGCCTCGCTCAGTGGGTTAAGGATCTGGCTTTGCTGTGAGCTATGGTGTAGTTTGCAGACACAGCTCAGATCCAGCATTGCTGTGGCTATGGTGTAGGCCGGCAGTTGCAGCTCCAATTGGACATTTAACCTGGGAACTTCCATATGCTGCCAGTACGGTCTTAAATAAAAAAGAAAGAAAAAATGATTTTTTTTTTCTGACCATACCCACAGCATGTGAAAGTTACCAGACCACAGACTGAACCCACACCACAGCAGTGACTGCAGATTCTTAACCCACTGAGCCACCAGGGAATTCCAAAATAAACACTTCATTTTTTAATATTAGAGAGAGCTGATACCACTGAGTGCTGTCACTCTAATATTTTGTGTGTCTCTGTGTTTTATTCTAATTCTCTTAATGCAATAATTTGTTCCTTAAAACCTTAGTCTTGCCACTTAAACCAAGCTCTGACATAGTCTCAGAGCTTTGCAGAAATGCAGACTCTCAAGCCCACCACAGGCCTATTGAATTAGAAACTGCATTTTAATAAGATCCCCAGGTAATGGCAATGTACAGCCAAGGTTTCTCTGGGGTAGTCAGTGACACCATATATTTTCGTACCATGACATTTGTGTTGAAAGCACTTAGGTTGAGGGGAGACTATAGGTAAAGGAAAATACTTTGTCTTTTTTCCCCTTTTTTAGAGCCGCACCTATGGCATATAGAAATTGCCAGGCTAGAGGTTGAATCGGAGCTGCAGCTGCTGGCCTATGCCACAGCCACAGAAATGTGGGTTCCAAGCCACATTTGCAAACTACACTACACCTCATGGCAACACCAGATCCCCAACCCACTGAGTGAGGCCAGGAATCGAAACTGCATCCTCATGGATACTAGTCATGTTCATTTCCACTGAGCCATGACAGGAACTCCTGGAAAATACTTAATTTTTGAATTAAATATTTAATAGAATTTAGTAGAATTTCATACTATTGTTGAACCAGGTTTCAAGGTGGCCAATTAGGATAATGAGTCAAACTGGGAGTAATTATCAGGGCTCTATTCACTTACTACAGCCATACAATTAAGAGGCAAAAGGGAAAAGTTCCAGGAGTTCCCATTTTGGCTCAGCGGTTAACAAACCTGACTAGTACCCATGAGGATGTGGGTTCGATCGCTGGCCTTGCTCAGTGGCTTGAGGACCCAGCATTGCCATGAGCTACTGTGTAGGTCACAGACAAGGCTCGGATTCCACATTGCTGTGGCTATGCTATAGGCCTACAGCTGTAGCTCTAATTCGAAACCTAGCCTGGGAACTTCCATATGCTGCAAGTGTGGCCCTAAAATAGTCAAATTCCTGGACCCCATCCTGGACCTTCTGAATCAGAAAATGTAGAGATGGAGTCTAGCAATTTGTGTTGACAAACTTCCCAGATGGCACTGATGGATACTAAAGTTTAAGAAGCAATGCTGTATGGTGGTGATATAAATCGGTACCACCACTGTGGAAAACAGTATGGAGGTTCCTTAAAAAACTAAATATAGTTGGGACCTGCTACAGAACACAGAGAACTCTACACAATATTCTGTGATAATCTATGTGGAAAAAGAATTTGAAAGAGAATGGATGTGTGTACATGTATAACTGAATCATTTTGTTGTACAGCAGAAATTATCACAAACTTGTAGTCAACCATATTTCAATAAAGCTTTAAAAAAAAAACCAACTAAATATAGAACTGTCATATGACACAGCAATCCCATTCCTGGGCATATATCTGGAGAAAACCGTAATTCAAAAATATATGTCCATCCCAGTGTTCACTGCAACACTCTTTACAATAGTCAAGACATGGAAGCAACCATAATGTCCATCAAGAAAGGAATGGATAAAAAATATGTGGTAGGAGTTCCCATCGTGGCACAGCAGAAACGAATCTAACTAGGAACCATGAGGTCGAGGGTTCGATCCCTGGCCTTGCTCACTGGGTTAAGGATCTGGCATTGCCATGAGCTGTGGTCTAGGTTGCGGATGCTGCTCAGATCTGGCATTTCTGTGGCTGTGACGTAGGCCGGCAGCTGTAGCTCCGATTCGACCCCTAGCCTGGGAACTTCTATGTGCCACGAGTACAGCCCTACAAAGCAAAAAAAAAAAAAAAAAAAGATGTGGTACATATATACAATGGAATATTTTTCAGCCACAAAGAAGAATGAAATAATACCATTTGCAGCAAAATGAATGGACCTAGAGATTATCATACTAAATTAAGTCAGTGAGACAAAGACTAATATAAGAGATCACTAATATGTAGAACCTAATAAAAATGATACAAAGTAACTTATTCACAAGACAGAAACAGACTTAAAAATTTTGAAACCAAATTTATGGTTACCAAATTGGAAACAATGGGGGGAGGGATAAATTAGGAGGTTGGGATTAATATATACACACTACTGTATATAAAATAGATAAGTAACAAGGACCAATCTCAGAGCACAGGGAAATCTGTTTGATACTCTGTAATAACCTATATGGGAAAAGCTTCTGAAAAAGAATGGATATATGTATATGTATAACTGATTCATTTTGATGTACACCTGAAACTAAGACAACATTGTAAGTCAACTATACTCCAATAAATTTTTTTAAAAAAGAAGCAATGCTCTAAATAAAGGTTTCTCAGATAGATAATTCTTTGTTTGGGGGGTTATCCTGTGCATTGTAGGATATACGGATGAGTCTCTGGCCTTTACCTACTAAATTTCAGCACTAAAATCAGAGTGTTGCCCTAATGTGACACTACTTCAAAATATCTCCAAACATTGCTAGATATCCTCTGGGATAAACAATTGCCCCCATCGGACTCCCCTTTGTGGCTCAGTGGTTAACAAACCCGACTAGGATCCATGAGAATGCTGATTAGATCCCTGGCCTCTCTCAGTGGGTTAAGGATCCAGCATTGCCATGAGCTGTGGTGTAGGTTGCAGAGGTAGCTCAGATCTGGCATTGCTGTGGCTGTGGAGTTGGCCGGCAGCTGTAGCTCTGATTCGACCCCTAGCCTGGGAACTTCCATGTGCCACGAGTGCGGCCCTGAAAAACAAAACAAAACAAAAATTGCCTCTAGCTAAGAGCCACTGCCCTAGAGTGATAACTCTGACCTAGGCAGGTCCCAGCCTAAATCATGATATGTGAACAATCGTGTTCATACCATACATACATTCACATGTTCACAGATGTGTGACAGTGTGGCATAAACTAAGGTTTGAGTAGTTTACACTTTACAAGGCACTTTCATATATGTTACCTGTTCTTTATACAAATCCTATGAGGATGATAATCACCATCATTCTCAGATTACTGGTAAGGAAACTGAAATTCATGGAGGTTACTTGATGTGCCCAAGGTCATTGCCTGCTAAGTGGCAAGAGTTGGAACTTAAACCCAGATCATCTTTTTTCATAGATAAAGAGAATTATCTTCTTAAACAGGTCATGGAAGGGCTATTTCTAGCCTTGAACAATATCATTATTCTTGGAATAAATTCAGTCTTAGCAGAGAAGTAGAGTTGTAGGAATATTTAAACATACTACTTAGCATGAAAAATGCGTTGTATATCCAAGATTAGGGGAAGCCTATTTATAGATGTTGGCATGAGCTATTACTTGAAAATAAAAGCTTTGTGAGCATTATCATGAGCCTTAGGCAAGATGTCGGGGAGAGTTTTATTCACATCAGGGAAGAGAAAGAAGGAGCGCTATTAACAAATTCAGAAATAGTCTTTCACTCTAAACCACAGACCCTAATGAGAAAGAGAAAAGGAATCAGAATCACTGAACGAGAAAGAAAGAGGATGCCCACTGACCTGCAGTGACCCGGGTGACCCCACCCCACCTCTCACCCCCCTGCAACAGAATAAAGTGCTGACCAGCATCGGGTCCCCAAGGAGCAGTGTGCAAAAAGCCTGCCACACCCACAACTTCCAGAGAGGGGACGCAATACTCCTGCAGAGGTGAGCTGGGGATTTCCACGACACAGTAATAGACTTTGGCTTCGGAGGGAGCTTCCCATTGCCAGCAGCCAACTCAGTGACCTTTGGATGGTCCTTCGACATGGCCAAACTTGTCACAGAGCATAAAATTGTAACGCTAAATAAAGATCAAGGCCAAATCAAAGTCACGATGAAACAAATGACCTCAAACAAACCTCTTGATGTCAGTTCTGTTTCGCCCTGAGAAGAAGCTGAAAACTCTTGTCTCCTTTTTAGAGAGGATCATTAATGGGCCTATAAACTGGAGTCTAAATCCAGAAACATTACTAATCAGAGGGAAGAGCACTGAGCTTGGAGTCAGAAGGCCTAGGTTCGAGACCTGAATATTCAAAAGAGTAACTACTCAACCACATTACACTCAGGTTTGAGTGTGTGTGTGTGTGTGTGTGTGTGTGTGTGTCTGTGTGTCTGTGTGTGTGTCTGTGTGTGTATCCTATAAAACAGAGAGATCTAATTACAGGAACTCTAGGATTTCTTCCCCTTGTAGAATTCTACTCTACCAGCATTCTAAACTTGCAGTTAACATACTCACAACTAGGTAAATACGGTGCATAAAGTTAAGCTGGGTGAGGTGGAAGGAGTGGGATGGACGAGGAGTTTGGGGTTAATAGATGCAAACTATTCCATTTAGAGTGGATAAGCAATGAGGTCCTGCTGTATGACACAGGGAACTACATTCAATCACTTATGATAGAACATGATGGAAGATAACGTGAGAAGAATGTATACACATGTATGGCTGCATCACTTTGCTGTATAGCAAAAATTGACAGAACATTGTAAATCCACTAAACTTTAATTTAAAAAAAAGTTTGAGTTTCCATTGTGGCTCCGGAGTAACGAATCTGACTAGAACCCATGAGGATTCGGGTTTGACCCCTGGCCTCACTCAGTGGGTTAAGGATCTGGCATCGTCATGAGCTGTGGTGTAATTTGCAGACGCAGCTCAGATTCCGTGTTGCTGTGGCCATGGCGTAGGCCAGCAGCTGCTGCTCTGATTCAACCTCTACCCTGGGAACTTCCATATGCCGCAGGTGTGACCATAAAAAGCAAAAAAATAAGAATAAATACAAGTTAAAGAAGCTGGGATGCAGAGCCCTGAAGACCCAGCATGAAATCTCTGCTCTGCTGTGTTCTGGCCAGGTTACATCAGACAACTACCTAACAGTTCCCATCCCAGTTTTCTCATCTTTAAAACGGAAGTGGTAATAAAAGTATCTAACCCAAAGGGCTATTCTGACAATTAAATGGAATCTTCTGAATAAACAACTAGCACACAGACCTTGGCATAGGGGAAGCAAGCACACCATAGACAGTAATTATTGCCATGTGCTTGAAAACGGACCCTCAGGAAAACAAAATTGAAGGCTTTGAGTAAAATCTACACCTCCTATTGTAACCGAGAGAATTAGAGCCCCTTCAAAATTGACCAGCTAAGAGACACTACTTACCTTCTATTAAAAAGACCCCAGAACTGGTAGATGACAGTCTCTTGAAAGGAATGCAAGTCATTTGTCATGTTTCCTGCATAATCCAAATCAGTAGCCATAAAGAGTCCCTGCACATATCGCACCATTTTGTAATACACTGTTTTCTGCAAGTTAGTTAGCAATGGGGAAACGGTGAAGGAAAGAGGGAAAGTATGGAACTGGGCTGTCCAGGAGAGTAGCCACTGGTCATATGTGACTATTGAGCAGTTGAAAGTGACCAGTTCAAGATGAGCCGTAAGTGTAAAGTACACAGAGGATTTCAAAGACTTACTACCAAAGTTCCCATTGTGGCTCAGTGGTTAACGAATCCGACTAAGAACCATGAGGTTGTGGGTTCGATCCCTGGCCTTGCTCAGTGGGTTAAGGATCCGGCATTGCCGTGAGCTGTGGTGTAGGTTGCAGATGTGGCTCAGATCCCGTGTTGCTGTGGCTGTGGCGAAGGCCGGCAGCTACAGTTCCTGTTAGACCCCTAGCCTGGGAATCTCCATATGCCACGGGTGCGGCCCTAGATAAGGCAAAAAAAGAGACTTAGTACCGAAAAAGAAGTGCAAAATTTCTTGCTAGTATTGGCCATATGATAAAAATTAGGTACATTAAAGTAAATAAAATATATTTAAAAGTAAATAAAAATATATTTAAAAATAAAAGTAAATAAAATATATTTTAAAATTATTTTCACCTGTTCCTCTTTACTTTTCTAAGGTGACTGCTAAAACTTTTAAACTGCAAGTACAGATTGCATTACATCTCTATCAGATGATGCTGGTATAGGAGGAAGGGAAGAATACACATACACACACACACACACATACACACACACACACACAGATTGAGAGAAAAAGGAAGCACCAAGGATGTAGCAAATTGAAAAAAAAGAAAACAAAAAACATTAGCTCACGAGAGAGAACAGAGGCTTAAAAATCCTAGCTCCACATAAAGAAAGGAAGCTGTCAAGATTTGATTTTTAGGAGTTCCCTTCATGGCTCAGTGGTTAACAAACCCAACTAGTAACCACGAGTTTGCAAGTTTCATCCTTGGCCTCGCTCAGTGAGTTAAGGATCCAGGATTGCCATGAGCTGTGGTGAAGGTCGTAGAGGCAGCTCGGATCTGGCGTGGCTGTGGCTGTGGTGTAGGCTAGGAGCTGTAGCTCCGATTAGACCCCTCGCCTGGGAACCTCCATATGCCGGGGCTGCAGCCCTAAAAAAAAAAAAAAAGACAAACCCTCAAAAGAAAGGCAAAAAAAATTGATTTTTATATTAACGAAAAAGCTAAAAGAGACTGCATCCCCTCTGCCTTTTACGTATTCGTTTTTGTAGCATTTGGAAGAGGAAAGAAAAGAGAGGTTCTGCGTCCCTCACCTCTTTTCACTGGATGACAGGTGTTTGATCTCATAAAACAGCTCATCCTTATTTGGCAAATGGTTGGAAAGTTTTAAATTAAGGAAAGAGCACCCTCTGCAGGCTACTTGGTAGTATTTTTTTTTCCTGCTTTTTAGGGCCGCTTTTGGGGTATATGGAGGTTCCCAGGCTAGGGGTTGAATCGGAACTACAGCTGCTGGTCTACACCACAGCTCACAGCAACGACGGATCCTTTACCCACTGAGCAAGGCCAGGGATTGAACCTGCGTCCTTATGAATGCTAGTCAGATTCCTTAACCGCTGAGCCACATCAGGAACTCCATCACATTATTTCAGTATTTTTTTTTTTGAAGGAGAAAAAGATAGCTTTATTGCTTTGCCAGTCAAAGGGGGCCACAGCAGGCTAATGTCCTAAAGACTGTGCCCCCTTGGAAGGGATTAGGAGGTGGTTCTATAGTTTGGGGAGTGGAAAACAGAGCTGCAGATAAGGATCCTATATTTTGATACCGGAAAGATGATACCGGAATCCGGGTTCTTGTTCACGGAGGTCGAAGAATGAACTCCGCGAACACACAGGCAGCAAGCAAGCAAAGTTTGTCTTAAAGGAAAGCAAAAAGCTCCCAGGGCTGCTGGAAGGGGGGAGAAGAGCCCCCTTCTCTATTGCCCTACAGGGATTTTCATCTCTTAAATGTGGGGAGGGGCACCAACGTGGGGTCCAGAAAGATGTGTTTTCTTTCTATTGGTCTTGCTCAATTACCTATATCAGTCCTTGTCCAATAGGGGTTTTAGGGTTGGAAATGTCTGGCAAATTTTATGGTTTTTGTCCTTTTCTTTCATTAGATTAAGTCACCATTCCTTTCATTCCTTTTCTATCAGATGAGGCATAGGCTAGAGATTTCCTATGGTAAACAAAGTCTGTGGAGAATGTGCATTTCCTATAATAAGACAGGGCCTGTGGAGGTGTTACTCCCTGGAGCCCTTAAGCCACAAATCTTAATCAATAGCCATATCAAAAGAATGCATCAAAGCCCATTTTCCTACAGACTACCTGAGTTATATTCTGCCTCAGTTTCACATTACTCCACGTACAGCTTTCAACGTGGATTCCAGTGGTGATGGAAATGAAGGCAAGGAAAGGGTTTAATAATATGAAAACTATTATTAGGTCATGTCAATTCTTTTCTTCCCTCCTGCTTGTAATTCTTTCCTTCCACCCCTTCCCTCCCTCTTTCCTTCAATTCTTTTTTTTTCTTTCTCCTTTTGAATAGCTCAGACACACCCTTTATGTAAAGACAAAAAAGCACTAGGTCAAATCCAACTTAGAGATCTATGCTGCTTATTTCTAGGTGATTTCTTTATGAGGTTAATATTTCTTTCATGTGTCTAAGACCAACCTGGCAGACAAAACCAAGAAACTATGAGACCAAGGAGTTCCCGACGTGGCTCAGCGGTAATGAACCCGAATATTATCCATGAGGATGAAGAGTTTGATCCCTGACTGCTCAGTGGGTTATGGATCTGGCATTGCTGTGAGCTGAGGTGTAGATCACAGATGAGGCTCGGATCTGGTGTTGCTGTGGCTGTGGTGCAGGCCGGCGATGGCTCCTCAGATTCAACCCCTAGCCTGGGAATTTCCACATGCCACGGATGCAGCCCTAAAAAGACCCAAAAAACAGAAAGGGAAAAGAAATTTTGGGACCACAGACATTCACCAGCCACAGATTTAATCGTATCAAGTGCAGCATAATGAGCAGCATCGTTAGGAAATGGTTGTCTTCCCCAGGAGGTATATATGCTGGTTGTTTAGAATTAAACAGATTTTTCTCATTTGTTCCTGGGCCCATTTGCAAATATACAAATACACACTAAACTAGAATGTATCAAAGACAGAATACTAACAACACCATTATTTCTACTCTATCGAAATAATATATTACAGTATTTTTATGGGAAAAGACCCATAAAAGTCCCAACTTGGGATCTCAAGAGCCCATCCTACCTACTTTCCCCAGGCAGTCTGAGCAGCCTTTTTTTTTCCTGTAATTTTTTTTTTTTAGAGCGTGCCAGTGTCATATGGAAGTACCCAGGCTAGGGATCAAATCAGAGCCACAGCCACTGGCTTATACCACAGCTACAACAACACCATATCTGAGCCACATCCAGGATCTACACTACAGCTTGTGGCAATGCCAGATCCTTAACCCACTGAGTGAGGCCAGGGATCAAATCTCATCCTCATGGATACTAGTCAGGCTCTTAACTTGCTGAGCCACAACTGTAACTCCTCAGCTTCTTGATTTAAGGATGAGAAGTACCCTCTGATGCGCTCAGCAACTGGTACCTTCTTAGCTCTCCATGTTGCAAAGAAAAAAGGAGTTACCTCGCCGAGACACACACACCTCAAGATTCTAAACTAAAGAACAAGGAAAGGAAGGAAAGTTTACAACATCAGGAGGTCAGAGAAAGAAAGATTGTAAAGGGGAGACTGACCCTGCCTTCTTCAAAACACACACACACACACACACACACACACACACACACACACACACACATTTTCCCCTGTATCAGCAAAACTCATTTCCTAAATTGATCAATTGTAGGTTAAGACTGCCTGTAATGATGATAATAACTGGACTTCAACAGCCTCAAGAAATACAGCATTAGTGTTAGGGAATACATTTCCTATTAGCATTTTTATTATTTGCAGCATAATTTATTTTAAAACCAATTTAATTCCTTTTAACCTATCAAATAAAACTAGCATGCTTAAACTAAACTTTGCAGAGTGTGAAATAACTTAAGAAGAGCTTGTAAGGGAGCTTACAAGAACCCCAAAATTATATTTATTCCTTATGCATAATTCAAACCATGATGAAAACGTAATGCAAGCCTGTAAACTTGTGTGCGGTTTGTCAAAAATTGATTACATATTTTCATGTAAACACTTGTAATAGAATACAACAAAAAATTAGTATTTATTATTTACCATTCCTTATGCTAATGGTTAAGCTTCTTATTCAAGCATATTTAGGAACTCCCTGGTGTCTCAGTGGGTTAAGCATCTAGTATTGTATCTGCTGTGGCTCAGGTCACTGCTATGGCATGGGTTCAATGCCCGGTCCAAGAATTTCTGCATGCCTTGCACATGGTCAAAAAAAGGGAAAAAAAGAATGTTTAGAAGAGCCTAAATTGTGTGTATATTTAAGCTTCCCTTCTCATAGTTGCACAGCTAAAAAAAAAAAAGCATCTATCTTGGGAAGAAATATTAGAACAGAAGTGCAATATTTTTACAGTGCACAGTCTCTCTCCTGAGTGCACAGTCTTGAAATTCAGCACTTTTAGAAATATGGGCACTGTTTAATGCATAGCAGTCCAATAAAGTGGTTCAATAAGTTAACTTAGTAGATTAAAACACAACCAGAAGTCCTCTCCTGGGTATTAAAGTTTAGTTTTCAGCTCTTACCTCTATGTGAGTCCAGGTTTGAAGTCAAGTCATCTATCTTTTTGTCTTCTTTTTTTGTCTTTTCAGGGCTGCACCCACAGCATATGGAGGTTCCCAGGCTAGGGGTCTAATCGGAGCTGTAGCTGCTGGCAGTCGCAACATCCACAGCAATGCAGGATCCAAGCCGCATCTGCAACCTACACCACAGCTCACGGCAATGCCGGATCCTTAACCTAGTGAGCAATGCCAGGGATCGAACCCTCAACCTCATGGTTCCTAGTCAGATTCGTTAACTGAGCCACAGCGGGAACTCCGTAAAGCCATCTCTTAATCAGTGTCTTAGAGCACGGTGGTTAAGAAATGGGCTTTGGAGAGTTCCCACTGTGGTGCAGCTGCTTACGGGTATGGCATCATTTCCGCCTCAACAGCGGCACAGATTCTATCCCTGATCCAGCACAGTGGGTTAAGGATCTATCATTGCCACAGCTGTGGAGTAGGTTGCAGCTGTGTCTAGGATTCAGTCCCTGGCCTGGGAACTTCCATATGCCTCAGGTGCAGTCAAAAAAAAAAAAAAAAAATAGGCTTTTGAATTAAGCCTAAAAAATACTGCATAAGTCTTTAGGAGCTGTGTGGCCTAAAATATATAACTTAAACTCTCTGTGCTTCAGCTTCCTGATCCAAAAATTGGGGTTGATTCCTTGATTGAATACCTACCACATGCCAAGCACTGTTCTCAGAGCTGGAAACATAATAATAAAAAGACATGCTTGGTCCAAATTCTCAGGAAGATTACATTCCTGAGAATTTAATTCTTACATTACATGAATGGAGACACTTTTAGTTAGTTAGTTAACATAAAAACTAGTATCCATGAGGATAGGGGTTCAATTCCTGGCCTCGCTAAGTGGGTTAAGGTTACGACATTGTCATGAGCTGTGGTGTAGGTCACAGATGCAGCTTGAATCCCAAGGTGCTGTGGTTGTGGCTGTGGCTGTGGCTGCTGCAATGCCCAATCGACCCCTAGACTGGGAACTTCTGTATGCCATGGGTGTCGCCCTAAAAAGCAAAAGTAAAAGAAAAATTGCAGGGAATAGTAGGTGTTATGATGAAAATAAGACAGAGTGACGTGAAAGAGGCATTGAGGAGATGATTTAGACGGAGTGGTCAAACTTCTCTGGGAGGTGGGATTTAACCTGGGAACTGAATGACAAGAGGAATCATTATGATAAGGTCTGGGAGAAGAGTGGTCCAGGCAGAGGGCACGGCTGGCAGAAAAGCATTAAGGAGAGGAAGAGCTTGGCATGTTCAAGAACAAAACGAATGCCCTTGTGGCTGGCTAGGGCAGAGTGAGTGCAAAAGAAACAGGACAAGAGGTTGACAGGGGCTAGATCATACTGGACACTAGAGTCCCTGGGATAGAGCTTGGTTTTTATTTTAAGTCCAAGGTGAAGTCATTAGAGCCTTTCCAGGAGTTCCTTTTTGGCTTAGCAGGTTAGGGATCCAGTGTTGTCACTGCTGTGGCTCAGATTGCTGCTCTTGGATCCCTGGCCTGGGAACTTCTGCATGATGAGGCCTTAAAAAAAAAAAGAAGAGAGAGAGAGAGAGGCTTTCCATCAGGCTGGTTGTGGAGAAAATAAGATAACAAACATGAAGAGCTTAGCAAAAGAAATACATGGCACAGAGTGAACACTCACCATCATCGTCATTAAACCCATTATATTATACTGTGAGGTCCAGAATGTTCATTTTTATACAGTTCAGGGTCAAAGATATTGCAAGATTAATGTAACGAGAAAGGGCATGAGCAGATGATAGGAAAACCAAATACTCATCACTGTGGGGGTCTGTTTTACTGCATTATCTTTCTTTTTTTCTGGCCATACCTGCAGCCTATGGAAGTTCCCAAGCTAGGGATCAAATTGGAGCAGCAGCTACACAGCCACAACAACGTGGGATCAGAGCCGCATGTGTGAACTACACCACAGCTCACGACAATGCCGGATGGTTAACCCACTGAGCAAGGCCAGGGATCGAACCCATAACCTCATGGTTCCTAGTTGGATTCGTTAACCACTGCACCACAACAGGAACCCCAGTTCTTAATGTCTCCTAATGCATCACTGGATAAGTGGACTTTCTATTTCCCAGGCTTGTTGAGAAAACTTCCTCCCACTTCCCAAAGCAGGTGGGCAGCAAAACTGGCCTGGGAACATCGAGAAATCCATGTCAAGTAAGAATGTACACGGGAGCATCAAGGATTATTTTTCCTGGCCACACTTGAGCATCTGTGCCTCCTGTTCCTTCAAGAACACCATATAAAGCAATTCTTCCTCCGTGGATCATTTCGTTTACTAAATCATGGTTTATTTTTTCCTCAGGATATCACATGCTATTTTAGAGTCAGCTTTCAAGAGGTCTTAAATGGTTTGGCTCGAAACTGCTTTTGTATTAAGGGAAAGGACCAGTGTCCCAGAGTTTCAATCAGCACCTCAACAAAAAGGCGACTGACCTGCCCCATATTGCCCAGAGGATGCCAGCGGCAGGAGTTGGTCCAGAGACTTCCAAGGCTCGCTGCTTTCTGCTGCTTTTCTATATTTTTCCTACATTATTTTCAATGAAATACAGGACTACAGTTGACAGTCTTAGGGGAAGAGGTTAGGGGGGCACATATTAAGATCTGCCACCACACCCCACATACTACTGAAGGTGCAATTATATGAACTCTCCAGGCACCTTGCATGGAAGCAATTTAACTACCTGAGTTGTTTTTCACAGAGAGTGACAAAGACTTATGATTCGGCATCAAAGCCATCACCACGTTGCTTCAAACAACACGCTAACCATGTTACCGGCATTCAGTTAATGGTAAATGTAATAGCCTTTCAGTCATGTACACTATCAGAGGAAGGAAGCTGTCTTTGCAAATGACTTTTCCAGACAAGTGAATCTCTCTCATTAAGAACCAAAAGATGGGAGTTCCCGTTGTGGCTCAGTGGTTAATGAATCCGACTAGGAACCATGAGCTTGTGGGTTCGATTCCTGGTATCGCTAAGTGGGTTAAGGATCCGGTGTTGCCGTGAGCTGTGGTGTAGGTTGCAGACGCGGCTCGGATCCCGTGTTGCTGTGGCTGTGGTGAAGGCCGGCAGTTAAAGCTCCTGTTAGACCCCTAGCCTGGGAACCTCCATATGCCGCGAGTGCAGCCCTAGAAAGGGCAAAAGAGACCAAAAAAAAAAAAAACCAAAAGATGTTTCAAAATTTGCAATCATTTTTGGTAGAATTTATTTATTTAATTTTTTATTTTATTTTTTGGGCTGATCCACGGCATCAGATCAGATCCGATCTGCAGTTGCAACATAAGCCCCAGCTGTGCAATGCTGGATCCTTAACCCACTGTGCTAGGCCAGGTATCCAACCTGCATCCCAGCATTCCCAAAATGCTACAAGATCCCATTGTGGCACAACAGGAACTCCATTTTTGGTAGAGTTTAAATGTATTTCACATATTCAATGACCGATTCAACAAGGTGCAAGAATCATTATTTATTTTGCTTATTTATAGCCAATGATCACTTTAAATGTAATACACTGATACAGGCAGTGGCTCCACTAAATACCCCCAATTAAGTTTCTCTAGTTCTTCAAGTCTCCTTTAAGTTTGTCAGACCTTTGTCTGTCTGGCTATTATCTGACTCTTTCTGATTGTTCTTATCTTGTGCTTTCCCACACCAGTTCTCATTGGCTCTGAGCAATCAGACGATAATGCTTATGGGAATGAACTGACTATTTTACACTTCTCAGCTCAAAGAACCGAAGTTAGGGGCTAACAGTCCTTCCACATTTCAAATGAGGAGAAAATGCATGGCCTTGGAGACCAGAATTTTCCTTGCTATTTTTTTTTTCCAGTTTCCTTTGTAATTTCTTTTGCAGAGCTTGAGAGTCATCTGGAGATAAGTGACTGAGTATTTTTACATTTTCTAAACTAGGCCTTGTATTCTCTAACGCATATTGCCTTGCATCTCTTCTTTCACAGTAAATTTTCTTTTCTTTTTGTTTCTTTTTCTTCTTTTTTCACTTTTTTTAGGGCTGCACTCGCAGCATATGGAAGTTCCCAGTGTAGGGGTTGAATCGGAGTTGCAGCTGCCAGCCTACATCACAGCCATAGCAATGCAGGATCCGAGCAGCATCTGCGACCTACACCACAGCTCATGGCAACGCTGGGTCCTTAACCCACTGAGCAAGGCCGGGATTGAACCCTCATACTCATGGATACTAGCTGGATTCATTACCGCTGAGCCACAACGGGCACTGCTCAAAGCAAATTTTCTTATTCATCTTAGAAAGTTAATTTCTAACTGTTGTTAGACTTTTCTTTGTTTGTCAAAAATCACTGTATGATGATGTAGGGAGATAAAAAGACCTCTTGGAAGGGATTTTTTTGCTAGCCATTCCCTTCCTTCTTCATCAGGATTCCTGATGTGATTTAACTTTCACCTGCATGGTGCAGTTTGGAACAGAGTCAGAAGAATGAATATCTGTTAAGGAACAGAAAACAGCTCAGTCAAATAGCAATGAGAAAATGTAATTGAGCTAGCCAACCATTACATAAATAGACACATAGATCCTTCTTAATTTTATTCCCCCTGAGGCTAATGAAAAGCCTAGTGGAAATCATTGTAACAAAAATAGCCAAAACATTAAGAATAGGACAAGTGAGAATGACGATGGCTGATAAGCATTTGAACCATCAAGCATCCTTACTAATCCAACCACAGAAATAAGTACTAGCTCACGGTCTAAGTAACTAAAAGAGATCAGGGATCATCTTACGTGAATCACTTAATGTGTGTACCTCAAGGAAAAAATTCTACAAAGATCTTTGGCTCCCCTTATTGTTTTTAATGGAATCAGTAACATTTAGAAATATAAGGAGGTCTCAAGCTTATCTTAGACTTCGGTTTTGTGCTATTTAGAGGGTGGTTGTGTTTCTAGCAAAAATGTAATTTCCTCTTTCTAAATTAATAAGAAAAGGGAGTTCCCATCGTGGCGCAGTGGTTAACGAATCCGACTAAGAACCATGAGGTTGCGGGTTCGATCCCTGCCCTTGCTCAGTGGGTTAACGATCCAGTGTTGCCGTGAGCTGTGGTGTAGGTTGCAGACGCGGCTCGGATCCTGCATTGCTGTGGCTGCGGTGTAGGCCAGTGGCTACAGCTCCGATTAGACCCCTAGCCTGGGAACCTCCACATGCCCCGAGTGCGGCCCCAAAATGACAAAAAAACAAAAATAAATAAATAAATTAATTAATTAATAAGAAAAGAAAGGGGAATACTCATTCTGAAGTAAGGTTTCTAACCCCTTTAATCACTCCTATACCGTGTGTAAATTCATAAACTAGCACTTAAAAATATATATATTTAGTTCTCTTGTGGCTCAGTGGGTTAAAGATCTGACATTGTCACTGCAGCAGCTTGGGTCATTGCTGTGGTGCAGGTTCCATCCCTGGCCCAGGAACTGCCACATGCCACATGTGCAGCCAATATATCCATAAGGGTTTTGACGTGGTTTATAAAAAAAAATAAAATCAATAAAGATTTTTTTAAAATTGAGATGGCCAGGGCAAAGTAAAGAGCAAGGAAGAAAACCGTAAAGCCAACTACTAAATAGCATACAGAACTATCACACCATAGTCCTACATAACTGCTAGGGCTGGGCTACATATTGGCTCAAAGTTTCTAGTAATTTTAAAAAAAATTAAAAAGTTGTTAGATTCATAGAGATCCTAAAATAAAGACAACGGTTGAATGACAAGTTTTCTTCACAGGTCATATAAAAAGGATGCCGTGTAATGTAATGTTTGACATTCATAAAAACAAGCCTACAGGGTACAGATAAATGTCTGTTCCATTACATTTGGCTGTTCCTTTACTATTCCTTCTTAAGACAATGGCATGATACCAAAGTGCATTTTGTCAAATTCAGTTCTGCAAAGAACTAGAACATTGATGGACTAGATTGATCCAAGGGCAATAGTTATTCTCCAAATGAGAATCCACGACATTTTGGGAATTTCCCTCAAAGATTAATTTTTGCAATTAGGCTTTTGATAAGAATTTGATCAAAAGTTGTAGTCTCAAACTAGAATCCAGGGTGCACATAGTCTGTGTGCTAAAGCAGAGAAAATTGAGAAACTAACCAAGGCGAACACTTAAATGCCTTTAGAAAGTACCACTGTGCCTTCCCCAAAATTCTACATTTATTTTATGTTTTTGTCTTTTTTTTTTAGTGGGGGGGCACACTTGCAGCATATGGAGTTTCCCAGGTTAGGGGCTGAATCGGAGCTACAGCTGCCAGCCTACACCACAGCCACAACAATGCCAGATCTGAGCCACGTCTGTAATCTACACTGCAGCTCATGGCCATGCTGGATCCTTAACCACTGAGCAAGGCCAGGGATCAAACCTGTGTCCTCATGGACACTAGTCAGATTCGTTTCCACTGAGCCACAATGGGCACTCCTTATTTTAAATAGAAAAGGAAGACACTGAAGCCCTACAACACAAAGAATGACTACACTAATTTTTAGCCTGAATCTTTTCAATACAGATATTACCAAGCATTCACTGTGGCTCAAGAAAAGAAAAAAAAATCTCAGTAGCACACAAAACGAGAATTTTAAATAATAGTTGCTTTCTAGTGGCCAAAAATGGGGGGGAGGGCCTTAAAAAAAGAGAAGGAGAGGGATGGAGTTCCCACCGTGGCTCATCAGTAACAAACCCAACTAGTATCCATGAGGACGCAGGTTCTACCCCTGGCCTCACTCAGTCAGTGGGTTAAGGATCCAGCATTACCGAGAGCTGTGGTGTAGGTCACAGACACAGCTCGGATCCCGAGTTGCTGTGGCTGTGGGGTAGACCTGCAGCTACAGCTTTGATTCGACCCCTAGCCTGGGAACTTCCACTAAGAAATGAAGAGCAGAGACGGATATACTATACTTTGGTCCATTAGAACAAAATTAGAAAGGCCAGTTATCAGCGCACCATGAACAATTTTAATAACAGAAAATTTCACCAGGAGTTCCCATTGCAGCTCAGCGGTTAACGAGTCAGACTAGTATCCATGAGGATGTGGGTTCCACCCCTGGCCTCTCTCAGTGGGTTAAGTACCTGGTGTTGCCGTGAACTGTGGTGTAGGTCACAGATGTGGCTCGGATGTAGTCTTGCTGTAGCTGTGGCTGTGGCCAGCAGCTGCAGCTCCAATTCAACGCTTAGTGTGGGAACTTCCATATGCCAAATGTTTGGCCCTAAAAAGGGGAAGGAAGGAAGGAAGGATGGATGGATGGATGAATGGATGGATGGAGGAAGGAGGGAAGGGAGGAAGGGAGAAAGAAAGACAAAGGGAGAAAGAGGATGAAAGAAAGAAAAGGAAGGAAGGAAGGGGAAGGGAGAGGAAGGGAGAAAGAAAGAAAAGGGGAGAAAGAGAAAGAAAGAAAGAAAGAAAGAAAGGGAGAGAGGGAAAGAAAGAAAGGGAGGAATAAAGGAAGGAAGGGAGGAAGGAAGGAAGGAAGGAAGGAAGGAAGGAAGGAAGGAAGGAAGGAAAGGGAAAACAAAGAAGGAAGGGTGGGAATCAGGAATCACCAAGGGACAGCCTGAGACCAAGCACATGGCACCTGTGATGCAGAGCACTGAGAAAGAAGCCAAGATAAGGAAACTGTCACCATCTCCACAGCTGCTTCTCCGCAGGTTAACTACTGGAACAGAAAAGCCATAATTGTATCCGGGGGGGAGAGGGGGGAAGCTGTACCCTGTCATGACTCTACTTGCTGGCAAAACTACCAAAGCAGGAGGAAAAAAGACTTTATCTCCCTACCACCTTGCAACCCTCACGTGGGTTTTATCTAATTGGTGGAAACTTAGTTACATCCTGAACTAGGACTGCAAGGAAACCTGGGAAACATAGTTTAAGCTCTCTGTGCTCTGCAAAACAAGACTGCACAAGTATGCTGATCTAGCACCTCCATCAGAGGAACTGGGGCAGTAATATCTAATTTTACTGAATGAGGGACTGATAAACACAGTTTTAGGTTATCAACAACCCCTCATGAAAGCTGTAGGGAAACTTCTCTCTCAAGTCATCTAAGATAGAGATTTTATCAATCTCTAGAGATCTAAGTCATCACTAACAGAATTTAAATACACTGTCTCACTTCATTATACCTCTCTTGTCCCCATAACCTAACCAGCTCAATTATGGCCATTCATAAATAGGCAATTGGACAACGAAGCCAACTTTTAAGTAAGGGGAAGTGATCACAGTCATCCAGTTCATCTCCTTTCTCTGAACGGTAATAACCAGAGAGCAATGAGCTACGCATTTCATTTCTTTTTACTTTGCCTTGATTCTGAAAGACTTTAAGGAAGCTACCTACTAACTACAGCATAGCCCTGGACAGATTGACTGGACTACTGATAAAACTCTGGGCCACCTAAACAGCTGATTTTCATACAAAATAGCCACAAAGCCTTCCTTAAAGTCATCCAAACTGTGGTGGTATACATGAAAAGCCATCTGGCTCCAGAACAATTGTGCAATGTCTTACTTTTTTGTAATCCTTAATAAACCACACGCTCTAGAGTGAACTCAACATTTCCTTTCCTTGCAACCTGAAGAGCCTAAATTATATACCACTGCCAGAGAAGCGGGAAGTGACCTTTCCAGGCTTATCCCTTGTATTACCTTTCAGAATGAGCAGCCTCTGGATGCAAATGAAGTTGGTAAGGAATTTATCATTCAACATGTCCCAATAGAAATGGTTCATGGGAAGGTAAACCTGTCATTTGGTGGTTTGAGTTTTAAGGATATCTTCATCTGTGCTTTAACAGACCAGGTGTTTAAATGGTTCTTCCTGCTACGGGGTTCACAGAATTAAAACCCCAAATGACAAAAATGTAATCCAACACACATGCAGACAGTGGGTGATCTGATAAAGGCTTACAGGTATCAAGGCAAATCTCACCTGATTTATCCGGTAAGTTAATTAGGACAAAAAGAGTTCCTATGAGCACAGAGAATGCTAGCTCCTTTTTCAGACTCCTGGGGAAACTCTCCTGAACGCTGTGTGTTGTTCTCTGGTTTTAAAGCATGCAAATGTGGAAGGGATGAATAGAAACCTCATCTCCAAGAGTTCTGTAATGCAGCAGGTTAAGGGTCTGGCGTTGTCACTGCTGTGGCTAGGGTCACTGCTGCGGCTCGGATTCAGCCCCTGGTCCTGGAACTTCTATGCTACAGGAGTGGCCAAAAGAGAAAAGAAAAAAACCTCACCTCCCAATTGTTTGTTCTTCTCTTAGGACACTCATTTCCTCATCCATTAAGTCTCTACTTCATGCAATATCCAGTGATAGGTGCTAACGATACAGCACCAACCTACCTGTTGGGAAAGCTTGTAACCAATTTTGTTATTACAGCTATGGTAAGGGCTATGCAGGGAGAAGCACAAGAGCTGTGAGGATAACTAACAGGGACTATCTTGGGTGTCATCAAAAGTTTCTCACTTAAAAGTGTATGTTTACTGAAGCATTATTAACTCAGCCAAAAGGGAGCAGAAGAACATTCTAGGTAAAAAATAATAATAATAAAAATAAATAAATAAATAATCCACTGTGGCACAGCAGTTAACAAACCTGACTAGTATCCATGAGGACGCAGGTTCAATGCCAGGCCTTGCTCAGTGGGTTAAGGATCTAGCATTGCCGTGAGCTGTGGTGTAGGTCACAGACAAGGCTCAGATCCCAATTTGCTGTGGCTGTGGTGTAGGCTGGCAGCTGCAGCTCTTATTCAACCCCTAGCCTGGGAAATTCCGTATGCTGTAGATGTGGCCCTAAAAAAAACAAACAAAAAAAGGAAGATGAGACCCTGAAGCAGGAGTTCCTGATGTGGCACAAAGAATCGACAGTCTTGGGAGCGCTGGGATGAAAGTTAGATCCCCAGCCCGGTGCAGTAGATTAAGGATCCGGTGTTGCTGCAGCTGCAGCTTAGATCACAGCTATGGCTCAGATCTGATCCCTGGCTTGGGAACTCCATATGGCACAGGGCAGCAAAAAAATAAGTAAATAAATAAAATAAGATCATGAAGCAGAATAGGTAAAGCAGAGAGAATGAGCTATTCAGAGAGGAAGGTCAAGAGGGCAGGTACACATGCTGTAAGCAGGGACCAGAACTTAGGCCTTGAAGTCACACTGAGGACTCGTGTTTATTTTCTATTCTGGTGAGGGTTATTTGAGCTACTCTTTGGATTCAGTGGAAATTTTGCCCCTGATGTTTTGATTCCGTAATTATGAATACACTCTTTAACCCAAGTAATAGAAAATCAATGAATTTTTATCTAAACAGCATTCTTCTTAATTAGATCAATTTAACCCTTGATAAATTACCAAATAGAAAATTTTAGTTGATTTCAATCCTTTCCACTTCCTTCTTAATTTACTAAAATTAATTAAGATCAATTTTTATTATAAACTTTCCATGGAAACTTATCAATACTTTTACCCTCAAGTTATCTTCCATGGTCCTTATCAAGATTTGACACCTTAGCCATTTTTTTTCTTTTTTTCATTTTTTTTTTTTTCAGGGCGGCACCTGCAGCACATGGAGATTGCAAGGCTA
Source organism: Catagonus wagneri (assembly GCA_004024745.2). Lineage (NCBI taxonomy): Eukaryota > Metazoa > Chordata > Mammalia > Artiodactyla > Tayassuidae > Catagonus > Catagonus wagneri. The sequence continues at coordinate 799,476 of PVHT021183697.1, read as the reverse complement.
GGAGTCTAATTGGAGCTACAGCTGCAGGCCTATGCCACAGCCACAGCAAAGCAGGATCCGAGCCACGTCTGCGACCTACGCCACAGCTCATGGCAACACCAGATCCTTAACCCACAGAGTGAGGCAGGGATCAAACCCACAGCCTCACGGTTCCTAGTCGGATTTGTTTCCACTGCACGACGATGGGAACTCCAAAACCTTAGTCATTTTGATTAAAATTTCATCATGTCATTTTCAGCCCCTTTCGGGTTGTGTGTGTGTATGTGTGTTTGTGTGCACGTGCACACACAATGGATGTTTATAAGCAATGCTCTCTTTGAGTTAAATGAGTTTTTCTTAGTGAATACGTAAGAAACATCTCATGATGTTCCTAAACCATACTGAGAATTGCTGACCTCTTAGAATGTTTTCCAACAGGCAGCATTTGATTTCAGTGAGGTGGCAAATTTTGGGGGTTTTTTGGTTGTTTTTTTGTTTGTTTGTTTGGCTGCAACTGGGGCATGTGGACGTTTCAGGAGCAGGAACCCAAGCCACTGCAGTGTTAATGCCCCTGATCATTAACCCACGGCACACAGGAGAGCCCCAAAAGTACTTTTTAGTAATTATGGATTTTCAGTGCTCATTAGAAAAAGTTATAATGAATACACTTGACAGGTGATTATTCCTTAAGGAACACTAAATCTGTTCCAATTTAAGTAAAACAAGTCATTTGCAAGGGTCCAAGCAAAGAACGAAAGTCCAGCCAAAGTTCTGGTCCACTTTTTTTGTATTTTCTGCAAGGAGAGTGGATTACTTTCACTGTGCGCAATTAGTCTATAAAGTATTCTACTACCTTTCAGTCTTTTTGAAATCAGCCATGCCGTGACGTGAGAAGACAAAGAGGTCAGGTTTTAAAGCATTCTGGGAGAGTAAAAGGGATTTATATTTCCAAGAAAAAGCAGTATAGAGTAATGTACTTGATTAACAACGTGCCTACTGCAATCAATCCGATCTGGGTAGAAATCCTAGCGTTAGTATTGCTAGTGCTGTGATCTTATACAAATTATCGTTTGTAAACTGCAGATTCCCCTTCCAACAAACGGAAATAAGAGGAGCTCCCATAGTGGCTCAGGAGAAACGAATCTGACTAGTGTCCAGGAGGACGCAGGTTGGAATCCTGGCACCCCCTCAGTGGGTTAAGCATCCAGATTTGCCAGGAGCTAAGGTGTAGGTCGCAGACACCTCTTGGATCTGGCATTGCTGTGGCTGCAGTGAACGTCAGCAGCTATAGCTCTGATTGGACACCTAGCCTGGGAACCTCCACACGCCCCAGGCGCAGCCCTAAAAGACAAAAGAAAAAAACAAAAACAAAAACACCCAAAAAATAAAAAACGGAAGTTCCTGTTGTGGCACAGCTGAAACGAATCCGACTTAGGAACCATGAGGTTGCAGGTTCGATCCCAGGCCTCGCTCACTGGGTTAAGGATCCGGCGCTGCCGTGAGCTGTGGTGTAGGTCGCAGACGCAGCTCGGATCCCCAGCTGCCGTAGCACAGGGCAGCAGCTGTAGCTCCGATTCCACACCCCTAGCCTGGGAACCTCCGTGTGCCGCAATCGAACTCTAAAAAGCAAAAAAAAAAAACCAACCAAACAAAAACAAAAAACGGAAATAAGAATTAACTTGTAAGGCTGACCATTAGCTAAGACACTGCATGTAAAGCAAATAACACAGAGCCTGGCACATACGAGTACTCAATATGTAGTTATCCTTACAGGTTTTAATTACCAAAATCAAGTCCCCAGAGCTTGTACAGCAGGGCACACACGCTCAGCGACAGATTTTGGGGGATGAAGGCAGGTGCGCTCCCTCAGAAAAAAGATGATGTTGTAGGAAGATCTGGAAGATTACAAGGAAGTTAATCTTGTAAAAGCACGGCTTCCAGGTAAGAACTGCCTCCCAGGCACCAGGCTACGCAAGGAAGAAACGGAGCAAGCCACAGCAGCTTTGAGCCTGCGCGTGCGTCGGCCAGAAGAGAGAAGGCGCGAGCCCCGGGCCCGCCCATCAAATCGACCTGATCGAGGATCCTCATTTCAGTTCTGGCTACGCGAGCTGCTCCTTCTCGCGATGCTTCACATCAGGCGGCTGAGGAAGGGGCGGTCCCGACTGGAGAGAAAGGCGGAGCGTGAGGCCGCCGCACGCTGCGTTCCCAGGAGGCTGTGCGCGCCTCTCACTTCCTTCGGTGTCTTCTGAGCGGGCGCGTGAACGGCCGTCTGCAGTCTGGCCATGGCGCTTCACGTCCCCAAAGCTCCGGGCTTTGCCCAGATGCTCAAAGAGGGGGCGAAGGTAAGAACAGGAGGAAGGGGGAGTAGATGGGAGAGTCGGGATAGGGCTGCGGCGGCCGTGGCGGAGGAAAGGGGCCTACTAACGGGCCAGGCGTGCTCCCCCGACACAGCGATCGGAGGGAGAGAAGATTCCAGAAAGGGACGTGTTCTCGGGAGGGCTCGGCCGCGGTTGCCCCCGGGAATTTCGGTTCTTTACGGACCCCGGGAAGAGTCGAGGGGGCAGAGGCGACGAGTGGGGGACGAGGCCTCAGGCTTCGCGTTTTATATTTGGTAGCCGATCAGGCATCAAGTCGGTCCGTGGTTTTTTTAATCCTTCCGTAAAACGGGGGTGATGAGGTACTCCTATAGAGGGTGAAATAGGTGAAATTGCTTTGGGAACTGCGAAACCGCTTGAGACAGTTCAAGGAGTGGATGGTGCAGAGGGGAGGACAGTCTTGGCGGCTTTCTTCCAAGTGAAAACAGAGGGCTCCGCATTTAGTTCGCGTTAGTAGTGCATTATAGCGGGACAAACATTAGCTACTATCCAGGTGGCTTCTGGTCCCAGCTTAGGTTAGCTATCTCGATGTAAAACTTATCCCTTCGAGTCTTGCTTTCCTCACCTTTTAAAATTGAGATTGGACGGAAGGAGTTGTAACGATCAGAGTTGTAACCTAAAGGGTAAGTGACTCCCTGGCCTATATAAAACGATTTTGTGATGGTGATGTCTTGCACGTAATTTCAAAAGCATTGTCTTCTAAAAATACTTTTAAGCACTGAATAAATGTATCTCTTGTATTCAAGAAATAGCGTTCCTTTATTTGTCCCCCAATTTTCTGTTACAATTGGGGGAATATAGATCAGTGTGGTTCCACTTACCCTAACCATTTTAGGGAACTGGGTTCTTGTTGGCAGGATGCGCTTTTGGGATAATGTGAACGTCAACTGAGTATCAAAGTCTAACGTAAATATTGGGAGAGCTTTTCTGAAAACAGTATTGCTCACTTTTTTAAAAGGCTGAAAATTTTCCATAGTTTTTATTCTTCTGAGGCAGAAATAGCAAATAAACAGGGATAGTTTCAAATAGTGATAAAGGAAATAGGAAAGTCTGGCTCTAAAAAAGTAAAAAGGAAGTATCAGGGTAGATCAATTAAAGATATTCAGGCAAGAACTCTTAGCTGGGTGCTTAGTGGTGGACAGAACCAGCCTAGATTAAAGGCAAAAGTGTTCCAGGCTGAGGGACCACTAAATACAAAGACCTGGAAGATGGAATGATTTTGACCTTTTAAAAGGAAAAAAGGTGATGGGGCTGAAGCTTACCAAGGGAAGGCAGGAATGGTAAGAGCTGAATTTAGAAGCACTGTAGGCAAGAGTTAGAATGTATAGCGCTTTGTAGCCCTGGCAAGGAATTTACATTTTATTCTAAGAGTGATGGGAAGTCATTGAAGGGTTTGAAAGGGTCTGCTTTATAATAAAAGATGATTGTTCCTCAGAAAATGGGCATTTAGGGGAGAAAGGAGTGTAAGGCAGGAGATCAGAGTAAGTGCTATTGTAAGAGTCCACCTGTGTCCCTGAAGACGCTTTTGAAGTAGTGGTTATTAGTCTTAATTTGGATCACAGTTCCTTTTACGATTATTACAAAAGCCATGCCTTATGCTTTGGAATATTCGTATTGCCTGTGTGTGATGATGGAAGTGTTCTAAATCAGCACTGTCCAGTATGATATCCACTAGCTACATGTAGTTACTGGGCACGTGAACTATGCCTAGTACAACTGAGGGGCTGAAATTTTAATTTTAAGTGTTAAAATTTAAATAGCCACTTGTAGCTAGTGGTTTCTACATCTGGCAAAGCAGCGCTGTAAACATCTTCAGGAGAACAGTAGGCTTTTGAAATTTATCTGAAACCTCAAGTAAATCCCAAGTCTAAAATAAACCCATTGTAAAATTTGAGGATTTTAGTACTATGAGCAGTTCAGCAGTTTACGTTAGAGTTGTGTTGCATTTCAAAAGCGTGTTCAAAATCTGTATGCTTGAGTCCCTAAACATTTACGAGGCAGAAATGTTAATTCCCAAGTGAACGTAGAACTGCTGGCTTTATGATGCTTGGGTTCTAACACGATAAACATTCATACCACATTTCAGCTTTTAGAAAGTACTGATAAAAAGGTATTTTTACCTGAAATAGTTCATATGCTTTCTGTAATGACTCTTCCCTGTACTTTTCACAAATTAAAAAGATAGGCTTTTGTTTTGATGTGTGAGTAGGTAGGTACCTATAGTCCCTAAAAACGTCGTGCATTTATTCATTCAACTAGTGGGCAAATTTATGGCTCATTTGTGAATACCAAGCCCCATATTTAACGTACATAAATCTTGCTTGATAATCTCAACAATCTTCTGAGACAGGTACAGTTATATTACCCCCATTTTGTAAATGAAGAAAGTGCTGCGTTTCACTCTCCTGTCTAATCACAAGTTTTCTTTTACAGCATTTTTCAGGATTAGAAGAGGCTGTGTACAGGAACATACAGGCTTGTAAAGAGCTTGCCCAAACAACTCGTACAGCATATGGACCAAATGGTAATTTCTAAATTCACGTTTTAAAAGATGCAGTAATAGAATTTTGTGTCTTATATCTTTCAAGTTTGTTTGGAAGACATTATGTGTGAATTGGTATTTTTAGCCATAATAAAGTATTGCTTTGAAAATTAGTTCATAGTTCAGTGACATCAGTACAGTATATCTAATCTGTAACTAACAATTCAGATCTTTTTAGAAAAGTGGGAATAAAAATGTTATTTTTTGTCTTATTGAGAGGATAGAAAAGTTAAGGCCCTTTCAACACTGAGATAGTACCTAGTGTTTGTTGTTACAGATGTGAAATAATAACTTAAGGGAGAAATATTCTCTCTTGCCTCTTACCATCAACTGAATTAACTGATACAAATTGATGGAGTAAGCAAAAAATTTAATGTACTTTTAAGTAAATTGTTTTAGTTTTTCTACATGTTAATATAATTTGTATTTATTGAACAAAAAATGTCATGAAATTGGCATCCTCCGTAATAAACATTATAGGAGATTACAAAGGAAAGAAATAATACTGGTGTGCATTCAGGGAAAGCCATGGGGCTATGAAATAATCTTTAAGTTAGGGAGTGTGTTTTGAGTTTTTACAAAATTATTGTAAGGAATGGATACAAACTTACATTTCTTGACTAGATTTTCTTGGTTATTTGGAGAAGGATTTGAGTAATAATGGATTTCTTTTTCTAATTATTATTTCTGAGGAATGAACAAAATGGTCATCAACCACCTAGAGAAGTTGTTTGTGACAAATGATGCAGCAACTATTTTAAGAGAGCTGGAAGTAAGTGATTTCTTTAAAAAAGCCAAGAAATGTTTTGGTGACTTTGGAAATTCGGTGAAGTTTAACATAGAAGAAACCTCTTATTTTAGACTGTATGTTAAGGGATTTTTTCCTGCCAACTTGAAGATATATCATACAGATTTTCCTAATTATGAAAAGCTTCTTTATGTTCAACATCTTAGCAACTGCCGTTTTTAAATCTCCTAAATTATTTATGGAGGAATTGGTAGGGATAAAAAATGTATTTGCATGGAGTTGCTGTTGTGGCTCAGCGGTTAATGAACCCGACTAGCATCCATGAGGACACAGGTTCCATCCCTGCCCTTTCTCAATGGGTCAAGGATCTGGCATTGCCACGAGCTTTGGTGGAGGTCACAGGTGTGGCTTAAATCCTGCGTTGCTGTGGCTCTGGTGTAGGCCGGCAGCCACAGCTCCAATTGGACCCCTAGCCTGGGAACCTCCATATGACCTAGGTGCCACCTGAAAAAAAAAAATGTATTTGCTGATAATCGTATTAAATTGAATATGTTATCCATTTTATAGAGTCACTAAAGTGAATTTTTCCATTACAGAGAAGCAGCTGGTACTTAAAAACAGTGGTTTAAAAAAAAAAATTGTCTTTGTGAAAATAAAACAGTTGTTGGAGTTTTGCTTTGTTCATCTGCAGTTTGATGTTATAGAAAAGTTTGTAGAATAGATACTGCCAGCAGGGTTAGGAGAACACTCTGGCACCTAAACACACACACAGCCATTCGTCAGCCAGCTGCTTTGTAAATAAAGGATGTGTTCAATCTCACGGACGTTTCCTGAACTTGGCTCTTAAAGCACCAGAACTTAATTCTTTTAAGCAAAATTCTGTAGATTCTTAAATGACAATAGAGTTGTCTTTTTTTTTTTTTTTTTTGTCTTTTTAGGGTCGTACCCATGGCATTTGGAGGTTCCCAGGCTAGGGGTCTAATCGGAGCTGTAGCCATGGCCTACGCCACAGCCACGGCAACGTGGGATCCTAGCCGCGTCTGCAACCTACACCACAACTCAGGGCAACACCAGATCCTTAACCCACTGAGCAAGGCCAGGGATCGAACCCGCAACCTCATGGTTCCTAGTCAGATTCGTTAACCACTGAGCCACTACGGGAACTATGATAGAGTCTTAATAATATTGAACAAAACAAATAATTCCACAGATATTTGTGGAGGGACTTTTAATTGTGAACATGTTGTGCTCTGTGGTGTTAGGTGGGTAGTGAAGTATGACAAGGACTCTGTTTTCGTGATAAACCACTGTGTCAGCTTTTTAGTTTTCTCACTGCTATCCTTTGTTACTCCATATTTCTTAAAAAGCATCTAAACCCTAAGGAAAGAACACTTGAAATTTTGATGCACCTTTTTTAAAAGAATTTTTTTTTTTTTTTTGCTTTTTTAGGGCCACACCCGCGACATATGGAGGTTCCCAGGCTAGGGGTCGAATCGGAGCTACAGCTGCTGGTCTACGCCACAGCTGTAGCAACATCAGATCGGAACTGCGTCTGCGACTTACACCACAGCTCATGGCAATCAATCCCTGATTGTTAACCCACTGAGCAAGGCCAGGGATCGAACCCACAACCTCATGGTTCCTAGTCAGGTTCATTAATTGCTGTGCCATGAAGGGAGCTCCTAAAAGAAATATTTTTATATTCCTCCTTTTTTGCTGTAATTGATACCCCTTACAACAAAAATATGCATAGAAATTGAGGTTTATGACCAAGTAAAATCACGTCTATTTTAGCACTTCTGAAGCTTTTTTTTTTTTTTTTCTTAATGCCCCGGGGATGCTAGGTGGGGGCAATTCCCTGGTGGCCTAGTGGATAAAGGATCTGGCATTGTCACTGCTGTGGTATGGGTTTGATTCCTGGCCCATGAACTTCTGCACACCAAGGGCATGGCAAAAAAATTTTTTTAATAAAAATGCTTTAGGATGGAGTTCCCGTCGTGGCTCAGTCATTAACGAATCCGACTAGGAACCGTGAGGTTGCGGGTTCGATCCCTGGCCTTGCTCAGTGGGTTAAGGATCCGGTGTTTTCGTGAGCTGTGGTGTAGGTTGCAGACGTGGCTCGGATCCCGCATTGCTGTGGCTGTGGTGAAGGCTGGCAGCTACAGCTCCTGTTAGACCCCTAGCCTGGGAACCTCCATATGCCGCAGGTGTGGCTCTAGATAAAGGCAAAAAAAATGCTTTAGGATGTAGCGGTTTTAATTACTTCTTTATAATTTAGTGACCATGCAATGTTCTGAACCTTATGTATGCAGATATACATACTGCACACGTAAGAGGACTGACCATTAAAAAGAAAGTGCCCTTTGAAAAGTCATTTTCATTTATGGTGATGCATTTGTGCTCATAGGCCTGGGGGACTTGGATTGTCCTGTGACCAGATGGTGTGTAGTGGTGTGATCAAATGAATTACTTTGGCCCACAGGGAGACTGGAGTCCATTAGTTTCAGAAGTGGAAATGAACAGTTATATATTGTTTTAAGGATCAAATGTTTTCACTTGATGTTTTAAATTCCAACCTCTTCTGCCAGGTACAGCATCCTGCTGCAAAAATGATCGTAATGGCCTCTCACATGCAGGAACAGGAGGTTGGAGATGGCACGAACTTTGTTCTGGTTTTTGCTGGAGCTCTTCTGGAATTAGCTGAAGAGCTTCTGAGAATTGGCCTGTCAGTTTCAGAAGTGAGTGTTCACTTTATAGTCTACTCCTGTATCATTTTTGCCTATGTATGTATACCTACTGTTTCCAACTTAAATTAGACCCATTGCCACAGTAACAGCTAACACCGGAGGGTCTTCTCTGTGCCATGCGTTGTAGTGCGTCTACTCCACATGGACTGTCCCATTCGATCCTTAAAGGAGCCCTGCAAGGAGTTCCTGTTGTGGCTCAGTGGCAATGAACCCAACTAGGATCCATGAAGAGGCGGGTTCGATCTCTGGCCCTGCTCAGTGGATTAAGGATTTGGCTTTGCCGTGAGCTGTAGTATAGGTTGCAGATGTGGCTCAGATCTGGCATGGCTGTGGCGTAGGCTGGCAGCTGTAGCTCCGATTTGATCCCTAGCCTGTGGTCTTCCGTATGCCACAGATATGGCCCTAAAAAGCAAAAAAAAAAAAAAATCCCCTGTGAGTGGGGCTTATTAAAATTCATACCATTTGTTTCAATAAGGGAAGTGAGCCTTAAATTAGAAAAATCTTGTTTGAATAGCTAATAAGTGGCAGTTAGGTTTTAGTTTGGGCTGTCACCAAAGCCTGTAGTCTTTTAACTAGTAGGCTTTGCCTTGAATGTTATTCTGGAAGTATGCTTTATCTTTTTCTGTTGAAAATAAATGTCTATATTCATTGTGTTAACAAAACAAGCTACTTTAAGTCATGTCAAAATTATGTCTTTTGAAGAAAGGTTTTGCTCTTTACATTTAAGGTCATAGAAGGTTATGAAATAGCCTGTAAAAAAGCCCATGAGATTCTTCCTGACTTGGTGTGCTGTTCTGCAAAAAATCTTCGGGATGTTGATGAAGTGTCATCTCTACTTCATACCTCAGTAATGAGTAAGCAGTATGGTAATGAAGCATTTCTGGCCAAGCTTATTGCTCAGGCATGTGGTGAGTAAATATCAGTAAGTGAAAAGATCCAAAATTGAAATGTCTTGATGTGACTAAGATAGTTTCTCTGTTGTTTCTCCATATCTTTTGATATGTTTTGTTTTCTTAACAGTATCTATCTTTCCTGACTCTGGCCATTTCAATGTTGATAACATCAGAGTTTGTAAGATTCTGGTAAGTTTAGAAAATGCATTAATGTTATCTAGATAGGTCTCTTTTTTTGGGGAAAAAACTCTGTTAATCTAAATTTTACCTTGTAGGTTTTAGATACTTATGACTTCCTGCCTTCATTGTAACGTTTTGATGTTACTTGATTGTAACACTGCTACCTATTTTTTTTAACCTATTAAATTTAAAAGACTATCAGCATATTATCTTAAGTCATCATTTTTCCTTGACAGCTGGAAGGTTGAGAATAGTTCATAAACATAATAAGTTTTGCATTTTTTCATATATGCTGACTTATAATAGCTTAGAAGGCAGTTTTGAATGATATGGAAGTTCTGTTGCTCTATAATTAAAAAATTTATACTTTTGATACCGAAGGTATGTATTTGCTAAAAATACACTTGGTAAAATATACGACTGTAGTGGTTTTACACAGTGACACATTGTTAATGTACTTGAGTTTAGTTTACGTAAGTACATGTTTTAGCTAATAAGTATGTGTGTTTTCTGACTCCATGTACTGCCTCACCTTCCCTATTACGTCATAAGCTTGTGAGATCAGAAACTTAGCTGTGATCTCTGTTCTGTCCCCAGTACTGACAGGTAAAATCAGTACTGAGTTAGTGAATAGCGTTAGAGCAGTTGTTCTCTATCTTTAGTTCTTCCCGGTTCGCTGGAGGACCCCTGTTCATAACAGTGGCTGACTTGTGTCCATACCCTACTCATCCCTAGGAGTCACTGCCTTGTTGTATTACTTTATTTAGAAAGGAATATTTTTGGTGCCTTCAGAATCAAAAAATTAGCCCTGGTGTTATTTTCATGAAATCAGTGGTGATTTTGGTATCCAACTCCTTAGGGCTCTGGTGTCCATTCCTCTTCAGTATTGCATGGCATGGTTTTTAAGAAGGAAACCGAAGGTGATGTGACATCTGTCAAAGATGCAAAAATAGCAGTGTACTCTTGTCCTTTTGATGGCATGATAACAGAAACCAAGGTATGTAGATTTCAGAACCTTAAAGGTAAAAATTTGGGGTTACCCTTTCAGATAGTTTTATGCTTTTAAAGTTTTGAGATAGAGTTTACTTTTAATCTAGTGAATACTGCATAATTATTAAACTGAACGATCATGTCTGTTTTTTAATCAGGCTTATTTTTGTATATCTAATTCAAATACTAAATATGAAACTTGAAACATCAGTTGATGAGGGTATTGTTTATACTCTAATACCCAGCTCTTCTAGTGAAAATTGAGGAGAAGCCTTGTACAAATTCAACAACATAAATATTCAGTGCAGAAAATATGAGTATTTGTGTGCTTTTCAACAAAATATTTAACAGTGAAATTTAGTAGCATCCTGAAACAAAAATACATGCTAATATAATTTGAAATTAATAACAGTTGTAATTCAAAGTTTATTTTTAAAAATATATGTTATGAAAAAGAATGGATGTGTGTACATGTATAACTGAATCATTTTGTTGTACAGCAGAAATGATCACAACACCGTAAATCAACTATTTCAATAAAACTTTAAAAATGAAAAAAAATTTTAAATAAAAATACATGTTAAGAAACATGAAGTATATGTTTCTAGATCACTGCTGATATCATCCCTAGGATTCTTGAAATCTGAATTATTGACGGTTATGTTTCATAGGTTTTGAAGGAGGGTGTGGGGCTGGTCATTTAGTCCACATTTTAGAAAAAGTTTGGGAACCACAACATTGTTTTGATATACTATTCATTAAAAGACAGATTTCAGGAGTTCCCATTGTGGTGCATCAGAAACGAATCCAACTAGAACCATGCGGTTGCAGGTTCAATTCCTGCCCTGGCCTCGCTCAGTGGGTTAAGGATCTGGTGTGGCTGTGAGCTGTGGTGTAGGTTGCAGATGCGGCTTGAATCTTACATTGCTGTGGCTGTGGTATAGGCCAGCAGCTGTAGCTCCATTTCCATATTCTGTTAATTTCTTACAGATTTTGTATTCTGCTTCATAATATGTGTATGTTTTCTCCTAAATTTTTAAATTATTTGTTCAGTATATTGTTAGTCTGACTTTGAACACCAACGCGGTAAAATGGTTTTGAAGAAGATCCTTGCTTATTTGCCAGGGAACAGTGCTGATAAAGACTGCTGAAGAATTGATGAATTTTAGTAAGGGAGAAGAAAATCTCATGGAGGCGCAAGTCAAAGCTATTGCTGATACTGGTGCAAATGTCGTAGTAACAGGAGGCAAAGTGGCAGACATGGCTCTTCATTATGCAAACAAATACAATGTCATGTTGGTGAGGTAAGAGGGCTGCATCCCATTAACCTATGTTATAAATGGCTTTAGGGTAATGAAACACTAAGCAAATTCACACACCATGAAAGACTGTTAAAAGGGGGGAAGTATAGGGCGTTAGACCACGCAGCAAGAGGACTTAACCTGGTCTAGGGAAACAGGAGACACCTCTGAGAAAACTTATCCTTAGGCTTAGAGTTAAAGGACCAGTCAGCAGGTGTCATTTATGGAAGAGGAAGAGCTTTAAGAGACCAGACATAAGCCTAGTGCACACTGTCAGGAACATAAATTCATCAACACATTTGTGGGTTACAGTAGACAACTCATCTACCTCTTCTAGTACATGATACAACGTGCAGAGTACATCACTTCTTTCTCATAGAGCATGCAGTTATCATCCTGTGGAGACTTGAACTCTCTGTGTCCTAGACTAATGCCGTGAATGCTTGTGACTGGATTGCACAGTGCAATCCGGACCTATTCTGAGCATGAACCTTCAGGGAAAAAGAATGTGACTTGGGGCCCAATTATTTCCTGTTTAATCTCTTTATTTAACTATGATATCTTACGGAATTAAAATTTTTGTTAAGGGTCTTTGCTTTGACTTTTAAAGGCTGAACTCAAAATGGGATCTCAGAAGACTATGTAAAACAGTCGGTGCTACAGCGCTTCCTAGATTGGTATGTATTTTGGACAATAGTAAAAGATAGTCGAACCTATTTGGATTGTTTTTATTACAAGAGTCATTTTCTCACAGACTCCTCCTGTCCTTGAAGAAATGGGACATTGTGACAGTGTTTATCTCTCAGAGGTTGGAGATACACAGGTGGTTGTTTTCAAGCATGGTAAGTAGTAATGGTAAAATATTTATATGAAGTATGGGATGTTGGTTTTCATTTACTAATCCCCAAATATGCTTTTCTTTATTGACAGAAAAGGAAGATGGTGCCATTTCCACCATAGTGCTTCGAGGCTCAACAGACAATCTGATGGATGATATAGAAAGGGCAGTTGATGATGGTGTTAATACTTTCAAAGTTCTCACGAGGGTCAGTATTAGCAGTAGTCTTAATTTCGTAATTTTTAAGTCCTCAAAAACACAGTTTGTACATTCCTGAACTTTCTAAGAATTTCAAAATGAAAAGACTGCTTGTGTGTAAAGCAAAGCAACTTTTTTCTTAAAGACTATTAGGTATTTGTTGCTGATGAAATTTCTTTCTTCTTTTTTGGCTGCCCTGCAGCATAGAGAGATCCTGGGCCAGAGATCAGGTCCGAGACAATTGCAGCCTATAGCACAGCTGCAGCAATGCAGGATCTTTAACCCACTGTGCCGGGCCAGGGATCGAACCTGTGTCCCAGCACTCCCAAGATGCTGCCAATCTTATGCCACAGCAGAAAGTCCGTTGTTCTAAAATGGAATATGCAGGAGTTCCCTTCATGGCTCAGTGGTTAACGAATCCGACTAAGAACCATGAGGTTGCAGGTTCGATCCCTGGCCTTGCTCAGTGGGTTGAGGATCCAGCGTTGCCGTGAGCTGTGGTGAAGGTTGCAGACGCGGCTCGGATCCCACGTTGCTGTGGCTGTGGCGAAGGCCGGCGGCTACAGCTCCTGTTAGACCCCTACCCTGGGAACCTCCATATGCTGCGGGTGCGGCTCTACATAAAAGGCAAAAAGACAAAAAAATAAAATAAAATAAAATGGAATATGCAAAGGAATCAACAGCAAATCAAAGCTTTTTTAAAAACTGTTTTAAAGGGATAGTTTATCGTGGTTTTCAGTTATAATGTACGTTTAGTTGCTTCAACATTCTTCTTGATACTATATTGTAGAAATAGTGATGTTCCCGTTCTTAATTTTGGTCCTCTTTTTCATATACCAGACACTGTGTGCAGTAAGATAATCTGTCCAAGTCATTACATTTCTATGAAATTATAATTAGAACTTGAATTTTACAAAACTTATTAAATCTGATTAAAAACTCTAGTACGTAGATTACTGGAGTCTGAAAAGATGGGAAAACTGGAAACTCCTTCTTGGTGACTTTAACTATGTTTTATAGGATAAACGTCTTGTACCTGGAGGTGGAGCAACAGAAATTGAGTTGGCCAAACAGATCACATCATATGGAGAGGTATATGGCTTTCTGTATGAACTGACTCTTTCTTGTCGCTGCTTGAATAGAATTCAGTGATAAACACGTTTTTGTTTTAGACATGTCCTGGACTTGAACAGTATGCCATTAAGAAGTTTGCTGAGGCATTTGAGGCTCTTCCCCGGGCACTGGCGGAAAACTCTGGAGTTAAGGCCAATGAAGTAATCTCTAAACTTTATGCAGTACATCAAGAAGGAAATAAAAATGTTGGATTAGATATTGAGGTATTTGAAAAAAATACTGAATTTTACATGTTTTTTTTTTGTGAATGCACAACCTGAAAGTAGACAGTTGAAAAGAAAAATCAGAAAACAGTGATTTTTGAGTGATTTTCATAATAATTAGCCTTTTATATAGTTTGATAGAGGAGAATTTAAGTTTTCATTAAGTAGCCATGTTTATTTTCTTGAGAATAACTATTTTCATGTAAACATTTAAGTGAAAGAATGAAAATTGTGTTGACAGGCTGAAGTCCCTGCCGTAAAGGACATGTTGGAAGCTGGTGTTCTGGATACTTACCTGGGAAAATACTGGGCTATCAAACTGGCTACTAATGCTGCTGTAACTGTACTTAGAGTGGATCAGGTAAGTGAGAAGTAGAATGTTGATCTTAAAAATACTAATTTTTATATAGTTCAGTGTGTATTACATGAAAGTAGAACAGAGTGTACAGTTCTTATTCTATTCAAAGTTATCTCCTTCTTGAAAAGTTTGTGGGTTTTTTTTCTCTATTATAGTTTTAAATTTTATTGCATGTATTTCAGCTAATTTAAAATGAAGATTTTTCTAGCTAAAGAATCCTTGTAGTTCCCTTCGTGGCTCAGTGGTTAACGAATCCGACTAAGAACCATGAGGTTGCAGGTTCGATCCCTGGCCTTGCTCAGTGGGTTAAGGATCCAGCGTTGCCGTGAGCTGTGGTGTAGGTTGCAGACGCAGCTCAGATCCCGTGTTGCTGTGGCTGTGGCGAAGGCCGGCGGCTACGGCTCCTGTTAGACCCCTAGCCTGGGAACCTCCATATGCCACGGGTGCGGCCTTAGATAAGGCAAAAAGAAAAAAAAAAAAGACTATTTGGATTCAGAGATAAAGGGTTATTTGTAATTTTTCAAAATTGTGTTTTCTGGTAAACTTAATTTTAGCTATTTTCCCACAGAGTTCTATAAGTGATTATTAGGAGTTCCCTAGTGGCCTAGTGGCTTAGGGATCTGGCATTGTTGCTGCTGTGGCTCAGGTTGATGTTGTGGTGTGGGTTGAGTCCCTGGCCCAGGAATTCCTGTTTGCTGCAGGCACGGCCAAAAAGGAAGTAGACATGATTATTAAGTAATGAATTATTTTCAAATGGTGGAACATTTTTAATTGTTAGGGGCACAGTATAAATCCATTAAATGAAAATCATGCCAAATTAATCGAGAAACAAGTTTTAGGTAGAAATGAAATTAGGCTTATTCTCAGCACAATAAGGGACCAGTGGTTATAAATATAGCAAATCAAGTTTCACTTTGGTTAAGGAAGAGCCCTTCCCTAGATGAGATGACCAAGTATGGAACTGGAGATCCAGTTTCAGCTCACTGGAGATAATCATAGACTGGATGTCCATGTCCATTTATTAATAGGATGTTTTTACATTCATTTCTTAGGTAGCTTTTAGTGGAAGAATATGTTTTTGGAGGTTTTTTTTTTTTTTTTCCTGTTTTTTGTTTTTGGAGTTTTTAAACAAAGATAATGAGACCCTAGGGAAATGTTTGTTCTGTAAGTTCACATGTGGCTAAGAATAAAAGGGAGGACTAAAAATAGGGACAGAAGCTAAGTAGATTGAAGCATGAGGTAAACAGAAGTTCTAATAGTAGAAGTTCCTAAGTGACTCTTGAATGTCAGGTATCCCAGCAAGACAGTGATGTTAATAACAAGTGACCTGCTCACCCAAGTACTTCTGAATTTTGGTTTTTATACTGGGAAGGCTGTGTTTTGTTTTACCCTAGGGGAAGATATTTATCGTTACGTGCCGTTGGCACAGTACATGGGTTATGTATCTGAAAAACCCATCTGACTGTTTTAACCAGTTTGTGTTACTGTAACAAACTTGTACTCTCTTAGTGCCTAATTTTGCAGATAGTGGCATGTACTCTGGAAAAAGACTTGTAAATCAAGTTTTTAGGCTTCGCACAGTGTAGTAGGGCTGGATTAATCTTTGTTCAAGTGTTTATATTGCTAGTTCTCAAATTGCCCCCTAATCAGTAGCATCAACATAATCTAAGAACTTGTTAAAAATACAAATTCCCAGACCCTGTGTCAGAAACTCTGCAAAGAGGCTCATCAGTCTGTTTTATTTTTATTTATTTATTTTGCTTTTTAGGGCTGCACTTGCAGCATATGGAGGTTCCCAGGCTAGGGGTTGAATCGGAGCCGTAGCTGCCGGCCTACACCACAGCCACAGCAAATTGGGATCCGAGCCGCGTCTGTGACATACACCACAGCTCACGGCAATGCCGGATCCTTAACCCACTGAGCAAGGCCAGGGATCCAACCCGCATCTTCATGGATCCTAGTCAGGGTCATTAACCGCTGAGCCATGATGGGAACTCACCAGTCTGTTTTAAATAGGCCCTTCAGGTGATTATGATGCCCACTAAAAAGTCCTTAATTCAATCCAAGTTTGTTCTCAGTGGTAAAATGTTATTCCAAAACTTCAGATTTAGGTTTATGAAAGCAGCTTCTGAAAAAGAGTGAGGATCTATTGAAAGTGATAGTGAGGTATAGCAGAGTCTGAGAAGTCTACTCTGAGGAAAGCCAGCTGTCTTAAACTTCTCCCAAGTGTATTTGAGCCCAAAGCTGACAGCAGCCCTCCCTTCCCCCCCCCAAACATAAATCCTTTTAAAGTGCCGGGTGGTGATGCTTGGAAAATGCTGGGTTAATTTGATTTCTGGTATGTTAAGTTTCCAGGCAGCTAGGTGCTTGGGATTTTTTGTGCATGAACACAAACTTCCTGCACTTGAATAGTTATTTACAGGTACTAGAAAATTTCAGTGTTGACCTCGTATATGTTTATGTATCAACCACTTTAGATTATAATGGCAAAACTGGCAGGTGGACCTAAAGTTCCTAAACCACAAGGAAATTGGGATAAAGATGGTTGGCAAGACGAATCCCATATATAAATAGCAAATCAGGTGCCAGACTGATTTATACCAGTGATGCATGCAGATGTTTTTGATATTTGGCGCATTGGGATGTTGAAGTGCATGTCTTAGAATGCCGTTGTTTCTGTGTGAAACTATTGCTGTTAGTGTCCACAAAAGCAGAAAACTCACCCTGCTGGAAACTAATTAAAGTTATGCTGCAGTGCTTCATATGCAGTGTATTACAGATTGCTCATTGGTGATGATTGCTTAATATTGAATCAGGCTAACAGAAGAGTATTCTTTCTCTTCATTCTGAGGCTTATTAAGTATACTCTTATTAAGTATACTCTTGTGGATTTTGTTTTGTAGATCATCATGGCAAAACCAGCTGGTGGGCCTAAGCCTCCAAGTGGGAAGAAAGACTGGGATGATGACCAAAATGATTGAATGGTTTAATTTTTACTGTAGGCAAAGGCTGTATTTGTAGTAGTACTCTAGAAATTGCCTGTTTTCATATTCTCCTTAAGTTAAGAAGTGTTTTGTGTTTGTATCCTCCACCAGATGATATAATAAACTTGTTGTTACTATCAAAGCTGTGTTGTGAGAACTACTGTTTTTGGATCTAGATAACCTATTTTGTCTCAGCCTTGTTAGTGAAATTAGCTGTGGCACCTAAGGCAAGTCACCTAAGTTATTAGGGGCCTGTTATAAATCTGGCCTGCTGCCTGTTGTACATTAATGTTTGGAACACGGCCGTGATTGTGTATTTACATACTCTGTTGCTGCTTTCTACAAAAGAATGGCAGAGTTGGTTGGATAGTTGCAACAGAGACCAAGTGGCCTTCAAGGCCTGATATTTACTACCTATAGGAAGTGCATGTACTGTTTGGAAAGACATACTGTAGGAGGTCTGTCGATCGTTGGACCAGATTTTGAGTATTTTTCAGAGTTCTGAATTCCTAAGACTGAGACTGTGGTGACTCAGTAGTCTATATGCCTCCTAATGTATAAATGCAGTTTTATACAGTGGATTTTTGAAAAAAGCAAAGAACACTGTGAAAAGTCATTTTACAAAACATTAATGCTACTGTGTGTGTTAAATACGGCCCCTGAATAACACTTTGATATTTTATATTTTTGGTATTTCAAAGTAATTTGAAAGCAATATGGCTGAGTCTTAAACTCAATCATGAGTGATTCATCAAAGAAATCCTAATAGAGAACCTTACAGGAAGTTTAAGACAGGTTTGGTATTCTTAAGACTCTTAGGATTGTATGCAACTTGGAAACACTGACTGGCTTGAGTAAAAATTAGGACAGTTCACAGGTTTTCTGGCATGGTGGCATTAAGGGGACTCCCATGAATGTCTTCCAGAGTCTATTAACAGTTGCACAGAAGAGGTGCGGAATTCTGCCAACGCCCCAGCTTAGGCACACCGCATGGCATCACAATTATATACAGGAGTTCTCATCGTGGCTCAGCATGAACAAATCTGACTAGCATCCATGAGGATGCAGGTTCAATTCCTGGCCGCTCAGTGGGTTAAGGATCTGGTGTTGCTGCCGTGAGCTATGGTGTATGTAGGTCGCAGGCACAGCTCGGATCCCCAGTTGTGTGGTTCTGGCATAGGCCACCTGCTGTAGTTCCGACTGGACACCTTAGCCTGGGACCCTTCATGTGCCACAGGTACAGCCCTAAAAAGACCAAAAAGAAAAAATAAAGTTATTCTTGTTACTGCCAAGGTTAAATATCCATGCTTTCAAAATTAACCTTTTTTTGTGTTATCACATTGGAAGTTTTATTACCCAGTCAGTATGAGACATTTTTTTTTCTTATTACCTAGTAGGATATGTCAATACAACTTACACTAATAAGACAAATTTTGGGGGTAATTCATTTTATTGATGTGTTTCAAACCACCACCCAAACATATTATTAATACAGAGGACTTCAGTAATTCAGAATCCTTTCCAGAAACTGGAAGCAGGAATAAAAACCATTATGACGATACAAAACCACTGTAAATTTGTAGGTATTTTCCCTTTAGTATTCAATAAACATGATTTCTTCTGGTACGTATTTAATTTTAAGTGAACATGATTTACAGTTAGTCTTTTACTTTTTTATTATTGTTACAGCCATTATAAAAGCCATATGTTTCCAGAGAAAGCATTTTCTGAAATTGTTACAGTATTCGCTCATAAAATAGGAGGTAAGCTTGTGAGTTTAGTACTTTAGTTGTAGGCACAGCTTGCACATGTGTGTCGCTGATGTGAAACCACTGTCCTTTGGTTGACTCCATTTCAAAATCTGTGAAGACGAAATGTAAAACATAAATGGAAAGATTGAAGTTTATTTTTTGGTCCTGCCATAAATATCTGCTGAATTCCAGAATTTTAGGACCTCTTACCTTGTGGAATATCACCATGGAGAACAAGATTAGAGAGGTGGCTGTTTGCAGTTCTTGCCTTGGCGTAGGCAGTATAATGCCCTGACCGCATGGTACCACTGTGTTCAACAACTCCATATAAGGAATACAGTACCCTTGTATTTTCTTCAGCAACATTCTTTAAAATGAACAGAATTCAAAAGTTAGTTACAGTCCCACTTAGATGCTGTTGGCAAGACAATTTTAAACCACACAAAGGGTCTCTAAACTTTGAGAATGCAACAGTCATGGTCTGAATTTGACTACTACTTTTCTTGCTACCTCTACGCGGGTGAGTGGTGCCTCGCTTATGTGTTTACTAGAAAGCTGCTGTTGCTGTTACCCTGGCTAGAAGGACCATAAACCAGAGGCCACGTGCTATAATTGGCTTCCTGGCCCAGATAAGTAACTGAACTTGCTCAAGTTTCTTGAGCAATCTGGGATCAGATAATTCCAAAATACCTCAATAACTCATCCTATTTCTAGCCCCAAATGTAAGCCTTGCCTTTGACAGTAAGAGAATATAGCACTTAGGTCACAGCCCAAATCACACCCTACATTTTCAAAAAACCCCTGCAGATTTGGTGAGAAGCACATTCAGAGTTCACTTTCCCTATATAGCCTTGGAGGCCACTTATGTCATCCCAAATCCTGTCGGCTTCCTCGGGGATTTCAGTGTCCAATGAACTTCACAGGATTTTCACTGCCAACCATACCCAGGACTACGTTCTGGAACTGTGCATCATTCAGAACACTTAAACGTCAAAAGTCTTTTTTTTGTGTGTGTATGTGTCTTTTCTAGGACCATGCTCGTGGCATATGGAGGCTCCCAGGCTAGGGGTCTAACCAGCTGACGCCACAGCCACAGCTACGCGGGATCTGAGCCACATCTGCACCTACACCACAGCTCATGGCAATGCCAGATCCTTAACCCACTGAGCGAGGCCAGGGATCGAACCTGCAACCTCATCGTTCCTAGTCGGATTCATTAACCACTGAGCCACGACAGGAACTCCTTAAACTTCAAAAATCTTACCAGTTTTCTAGTCTCAGTCCACAATTCTGTTTTTCCAACTCTCATCTCACTTATACTAGTCAACCTTACAGAATCCTCAAACTAACTCTTGTTTTCTCCTGGCCTGTGAAGCCTCTTCTGGCCTTATCCCATGTAAAATCTTTCTTCACTGCTCAAAATGTAACAGCAACATCAACATTACCTGAAAGCCTGTTAGGAAGGTCAGATCTTAGAACCCAGCCCACATCTACTGAATCCCAAGTGACTTACGTCCACATTAAAGAACTTGGCCACGTCTCACAAGGAATTCCTTAATGCCCAACACCAGCCCTGCCACCATATCCGATTCACGTAACCCAACTCTGAATTCTACAATGTACCTTTCCCAGCTCTGTACGTGGACAGCTGCTATTGCCAGGAAACAAAATTCTGTAACCATGCAGACTGGTTAATTCCAGTCCTCAGTGTGACCGATTATAATCTTGTAATGTGTCCTTAGTTAGCTGCCTCTTCCATAGATGTCTGTCACAGCAACTGCACCAAACTTTCACCACCTCTCCTGCAGCTTCTAATCCCCCTCTATTTTCTATAGTTGACCTCACACCTTCCACCTCAGGAAAACTGAGACACAACCTACCCAACCGCAAGCTGCCCTTTCTCCGGAACATAAAGTATCCTCTCCCTCTGGTTGAGAGATTCTCCAACTTAAGAGTCCTCACCCCAGCCCTTTCGGCCTCCTTCGGAATCTCACTCAATCATTTAGCTCTTTTTTTCTGAATATTCTACCTCTAGAGTTTCCTCTAGGCCGACAAATCTACATAAGTCTCCTAGTCTTAAAAATATCTTCATCGATCCACCACATTTTCCCTAAGCCAAGGCTCTTAACATATCTATATGCTCACATTTTCCTTAAGCCAAGGCTCTAACATATCTATATGCTCTATCTCCAATATCCTCTCTTCTCCACCTACTGAAGTTACCAACACTTCTTGGAAATTTTACCATGACCTCAATCCTGTCCAATCCATAAAATGCTCTCTGGTCTTTTACTCTGATATTCTGACAGTGAGGCTATTTAATTCTTTCCTTGGAATTTGAACACAGGGCCATGGCACTTTAGGCAAAAAATGGATTCCTGATGATGTATTCAAATCTAATACAACCAAAGGTATTTCTGTTTACAAGCATTCCTCCTGTTACTGTACTCGGCAAATACATTGCATTTTTCACAAACTGAAGGTTTATGGTAACCCTGTATTGAGAAAACAGATCGGTGCCATTTTTTCAACTGCCTCTGCTCACTTGGTGTTTGTGTGTCACATTTAGATAATTTCCTACATATTTCAAACTCTCCACCAGCTAAAAGATTACAACTGACCGAAGGGCTGTGATGGTTAGCATTTTTTAGCAATAAAGTATTTTTAAATTAAGATATGTATATTGTTTCTTTAGACATACATTATTACACAGTTAATACACTGCAATATAAACATAGCTTTTTTATACACCGTGAAGCCAAAAAATTCACGTGACTTGCTTTATTGCAGTGTCTGCTTTACTGTGGTCTGAACAGAACATAAAAAATCTGAAGTATGTCTGTACCAGCAGAAGTGGCCCTGTCCTATGGTAATAACATAAAAATAATGACAATTTAACTTCCACACACTACCTCTGAAATACCTTTCTTAGAGAATCTTAAATTGGGAGAAAGGAAGGGGGGATTTCCATCATTTCATGTTTTGCATTTACTTTATTAATATACTGCAGTATTTAAAATCTGATTAAAGAACAGTATGGCTTCTCTGAGTCTCCAAATTCTACTTCAACAGACTCGCTGACATCCTTGGGGTGTCCTTTTTTACTTATGCCTCTTACACACACACTCGCCACAGTCCTGCCATTTAACTATCTCTTGCTCTCTCCACACTTTACACAAGAACCCATCCTCTAACAGTTTTTTTGTGTTTTGTTTTTTCTTTCTAGGGCTGCACCTGTGGCATATGTTAGTTCCCAGGCTAGGGGCAGAATTGGAGCTACAGCTGCTGATCTACGCCACATCCACAACAATGCAGGATCCAAGCTGCACCTGTGACCTACACCACAGCTCATGGCAACACCAGATCCCTAACCCACAGACCAAGGCCAGGGGTCGAACCAGCATCCTCATGGATCCTAGTCAGATTCGCTTCCACTGAGCCAGGACAGGAACTCCCTCTCAAAGTTTTAACCACCACCTATGTACTGATTTCTAAATCCTTAGCTCCAGCCCTAACCTCTTTATTCTGGCCCTCAGTCATGTACATCCAACTGCTTTCTAAACATATCCACATGAGCATCTCAAAAATATCTGAAATTCAATGTTTCTAAGACATTTTTCCCTTCTCCACTTCCCAACTTGCTCTTACCTCAGTGCATGGCACTGCCAGGCACTCAAGCCAGGCCCGGGGAATCATGATCAACTCTTTCCTTGCCACGCTCAGCATCCATTTAAAGGCCTCTGCCGCATCTTCCAGAGGCAACAGATCAAAAGTCTTGTTAACTTTACTGTCTTCAATCTCCCCATCTCCAGCCCTAGTTTAAGCTGTCATTGTCTAGTGACTGAATTAATTCTATAGCCTCCTAACTTCCCTGCCTTTAGACTTTCCCTCCTAAAATCCAGCCTTCATTGCTTCAGCAAAAAATACACAGATCTGACTGTGTGGCCCCGTTGCTTTAAATTCTTTAGTGGTTCCCCACTGTCAACCTAATAAAGCCCAAGTTCCCCATCAAGATAATCTTCGAAAACCTCATTCTGATCCTACTTCTCTGGCTTCATCCCCCACTGTTCCTGAGATCTTGTACTATAAGCTAGAAGTGCTTCTGCAGCCAGTCCCTGGCACCCCCGTGCCCTTTACACAGCTCTGCTTTTGCTCCTGCTGCTCCCTCTGCCTGGAAAGCTTGTTTTCTTTTGATTCATCATATTAAATCTTACTCCTTGAAACAGCAGCCTTCCCTGAAGCACCAATATGCTGGGTTAAGGACACATCACCCCTACTCTGTGCATACCAACCTTAATACTCAACCATATTAAACTGAGATTATCCATAAATACATCTGCTCATCTTTGGTTATATGACCTCAGTTCCCAAGACATGCCTGCCACAATAATGGGGGTTCAAAAGAATGCTGAACTGAAATAACAACCTAATGTTCAAAATGATTCACCACAGATCTTGAAGTTATAAAGGTACAAAGATCAAAGACCCAGCCTACAGCTGTAGTGCAGCTTCGATCTCTGGCCCTAGAACTTCCGCAGGCCACAGGTACAGCCAAAAAAGCATTTGGGGTTCCCCTGTGGCACAGCAGGCTAAGGATCCAGCACTGTCACTGCAGCGGCTGGGGTCGCTGCTATGGCACAGGTTTGATCCCTGGTCCAGGAATTTTTGCATACTGCAGGAGTGGCAAAAAATTAAAACAAAACAAAACAGTCTACTCACTCAGTAGTTCTTATCAACTTCATACTTATATGAGTTGCTGTGAGAGTATTTGGTAATAAGCTATGATTTCTCTTTAAAGGATTACTCCAAAAAGGCAACTTTCACCTACCTTACATTTCAGGGTACAAAAAGGAGCCAAATCTAAGATTTCTGGAAATTTTATGTGTTTGTTAACTTTGCGTAGATTAAAACCAGCCTAAAAAAAGAAGAGTAATAGGTTATAAGTTCTTTTCCTGAAAAGCTGTACATGTTAATTTAACTATAGTCCCACCCCAATGCCTAGAAGAACACTAACATCCAGTCCTAGTTCAGTCTTCTTTGGAGACTTTATCGGCCTGACCACTAACTGATTTCTAGTTGATCTGTTTTTGCTAAGTAAAACATACACACACAGTCCAACAACAGAGAAGCTTACTCCTGTAATAAAATTCTCAATGCTTCTGCATTAGCCATCCACAAAAGCCAGATTACACCAGAGGTTCTGAGCGCTTGAAACTCAGCAAGAGCAGAATATTTTTTCTACAAAGCACACACTTCTAGCCTCACTTTCTAACCAAGCTTGGTGAATTGTTCATAGAGACCCACCCAAGTGGTCAAGCTCACACCAACCACAGAAGAGAAAACACTGTGAAGGTATCTGGGGAATCTGGAGCTGAATTTGCAAGCTGTACTGCTCATAGCAAGTCTTCCAGAAAAGATGGAATCATTAAAATGGTGAAAATCCAAGGTGCCAATGCCTTTTGTATCCAGGGTCAATAAAAACAGGGACCACACTCAAAACAGAAAAACATCACTAAATTTTCCAGCTGTGAGATATAACTAGTAATTTAGTCTTTTTTTTTTTTTGTAACCTGAAATTAAGGTTAGAGTAAGATGCTGATATTACTACAAAGAGCAACATGAGTTCTAGTAAAACTGAGGAGGAATCTTGCCTAAATGACATGCATCTTCATCAAAACGTTTTTGTCTTACCTATATGTATTGTTTTACTTTCCTACTTCTTTGAAGTTAGAAATAAGAAATAACAAAAACTCAAAGAAACAGAGAAATATGCTGACACAGTAACAAATAAAACAAGTGTTGCAAATTCAAATTTTCCTTAACAAAGGGTACCTGCTGAAATCTCTTTAAATGAAGAGTGAGAACAGGAGGAGCAAGAGAAATTAGCATCTGCTTCTTAGCATTGGTGTAAACATGTTTCCTTTCACCTTCAGAAAGAAAGAAATTTTAACAGGGTGAGGATCACTTTAAACCACTGAAGCATTCGTATCTGCTAATTTAAAATCATTTCAAACATCTGAAGCAAGGATCAGTAAACTTTCTGGAAAGAACCAAATATTTTAGGGAGTTCCCACTGTGGCACTACGGCATCAGTGGCATCTTGGGAGTGCTGGTATGCAGGTTGGCTCCTCGGCCCAACACAGTGGGTTAAGGATCCAGTGTTGCCTCAGCGGCAGCTTAGGCTGCAAGTGTGGCTCAGATCTGATCCCTGGCCTGGGAACTCCACATGCCCCAGGGCATCCAAAAAAGAAAAAAAATTAGGCTTTTTGGACCAAGAAGGAAAATCAAGGATATTTTGTCATTATTTTTTCATCAGAGGAAAATGTCTGCAATTTTATTTAAAAATATTTAAATATTTTTATTTAAAAATAAAATAACTGAATACAATAGCAGTATACCAAAGAGAAGAATGGAATTATTTTTTGGAGAGAGGACATTTATTTAATTGGAGTTCAAAGTTAACATTTTCTACCACAAAATTATTTTCAAATATCCATCTATAAAAAATATTTTTAGCTCAGAGATCACACAAAAACAAGAGACAGGCCAAATTTCACTTGTAAACCATGGATCGATGACACCCGTTCTAAAGCAAACAGAAGTGCTATAAAGTCAACAAAATTTACTTTAGTATCAACATGTAAATAAATAAAAACCTAGACTTTTTATGAGTTCTTTAGTGGCTCAGCAGGTCAGGGATCTGGTATTGTCACTGCTGTGGTGTGGGTTCAATCCCCAGCTGGGGAATTTCCATATGGCACTGGTGGGCACCTCCCCACTCCCCACCCCCCCAAAAAAAAAGCTACCCTTTTTTTTTTCTCTTTTCTCTTTTAAGGCCGCACCCACAGCATATGGAGGTTCCCAGGCTAGGGGTCAAATCGGAGCTGTAGCTGCTGGTCTATGCCACAGCCACACAGGATCCAAGCCTCGTCTGCAAACTACACCACAGCTCACGGCAACGCCAGATCCTTAACCACTGAGCGAGGCCAGGGATGGATCCTGCATCTTCATGGATGCTAGTCAGATTCGTTTCCGCTGAGCCATGAAGGGAACTCCTAGGCATTTCAAGTGTTTTAACAATTCTAGTAAGAATCCTTAGGAATCCATGATTCCTCCTTATCCTATTTACCCAAGCTCAAAAAAAAAAAAAAAAGGCAAAGGTTAAGATGGGAATTATCAGTATCTTCCTGTTCTGTACTGGAGAAAAGGCTGTAAGAAAGCACTGTCCTCTCCGCCCCCTGCACTAGGACTGTCACTTCGGTACACTGGAGAATTAAACTGAGACTTTCTGGGTGCAAGGGAGATGAGGGCCATCGTAAATGCTGGCTGGAAACTGAGGCGACGAAGAGACAGCCACTGCGTGGAGCTTGATGTTGCGGTGGCCATCTCAGTGGGATGAGCTCCCCGCAGGGTGTGGTGTCAGCACACCGCCCGGCTTTACCTGCTGCTGGCACGTCACAGAGAACGAGCCGCTTCAACAGAGTCCCGCTTACCCATCCCACTATTAATGTATTTACACAGAGAAGGGAACTTGTTAACACCACTGAAATCCTGATCCAGTTACCGTAGCGGCCCTCTATCTATGCCGTGCGAAACGGGCCACTGAACGTGAAAGAGTCTAAATACCTTTTACTTTTGTCTTTGGTCCACTATACTGTCTCCGCGTGCACACTTCACAAAGCAGTTTATTAGCATCTCGAAGTTTCTCATTTCGAGTGAACTGATACAAACAGTGTTGGATTGAACACTCTTCAGTATTGAAAGCTTCCCTGTTTGCAAGAGTACAGAAAGCAGTCTCTGGATCTTCGTTTACCACCTCATATACTTTTGTCCCAGGAGTATGATCGTCATTCAGAATCTCTATATTTATCTCGTCGGGTTCAAGAGCAGCATTCAAGTTGAGGTTCTTAAAACCACTGGAAATGTCCACTTCCCCGTTGCTCCCTTCCTTCAGGTAGGCACCGTTCAAATTCCCAGTACGTTCCATGTGAGAAGAGGCTAAAACCTCTAGATCGTTGTCCAGGTTGACATTTTTCGTATCTACTTCCTCTGTGGATTCTTGATTGTCAGTTACACTTTCTAACATTTTTTCATGGCCATTCAGATCTTTCTGACTAACACAATACTCCTTGTGTATAGCTTCCTCTTGTGAGATGTGGTTAGATTTACTATCTGTTTCTGAAGTGGACATTTCAACTTCACATTCATTACCTTCAGGATGGTCTAGAGTACAGACATCATTTAAATGAAGAACTTTTCCTTGAATTTTTTGTTGCCTTCGTTGGTACTGTGTAAAAAGGATAAAACATTAAAAGAAAAATACAGAATGAGAGGCGAAGAAGGAAAGTGTAAATGAATCACATCAGGTTTTCTTGCTTATCAGTCAAAATAAGTTAATAATGAAGACTTCACTCCCAGACTTCTGAACCTAAAAGTTTCTTTATTATCAAGGATCAAATAAGTTATAAAGAAAAGTTCTCTGGTTGAAAGCAGAGATAAACCATCTCCAGTCATCAAAACATTGTCGCACAGGGGCTAATAAAAACATGCAAGACATGGTCTCTATTCCAAGAGAAGAGATCTACGCAGAGCAGTAAGGCTACTGAACTCCAGCAGGCCTCAGTGACTACACATGCACCAGGAAGGGATACAACCACGTGAGTCATAATTACAGGTCCAAGGTCTCACTGAAGAGAGAAAAAGCAAGGATGTACAAGTACAGAACTGCTTTAGGCAGAGGGACAGAGGAAAACATTCAGGGAAATGAATGGCCCCAAACTAGGGAAGACGCAAGGAAGCCATTCGTATAGAGGACAAAAAAAGACTCTGCCTGCTTAAATCACCTTCTTTGCATTTGCAGCCTATTTTCAAGTGAAGGGGGTGAGGGGTAGGGAAGATTTCATCAAGACTCCTGTTACTAAATGGCCTGAAGACTCAAGGGGTTAGCACTGTCACTGAAAGTACAGTCCCCATGAGGATAATGTCTAACACCAGAAAGCTGAAGGACAACATACAAGACCTTGGACACAAAACTATTGTGATGTGCTTCAGTTAAAAACAGAGAAAATGAGGAAAAGATAGAAGTGAATACTCAAAGGAAACACAAATGGCTCCTAAACATAAAAACAAGTTTAACTTCATTTACACTAAAATAAATGGAAAATTAAACTGAACTGACATACTATTTTCCATCTATCAGCCCGGCAGAAATCCACAAGTTTGATTACACACTGCTGTCAAGGATAAGGAGAAACAGCAAGTCTCATATGTTGCTAGTAGGAATATGAAGCAGTACAATTTTTGTGAAGGGCAATTAATTTAACAAAACTACAAATACAATCCTTCTCCTCAAAATGTACTGCATCACTGGCCATTATAGACAAAAACTCGGTGTTTGTACACCTAAATCAACAGAAAAATGATGAGGTGATCTATAATACATCTATGACAATGTATATAGTAGTAGTATGTTTACTACTGAAACAGAACCCTACATGCTGTTGAAAAAGGAATCTTTGTCTCCAGAAATGTAAAGATCTCTAAGAAACAAAGTGCATAATTTTTAAAAGGAGGGAAAAACAAGACTACATATTTGCACTTGATCATATTTTCCAAGACACTCTAGGGCACATAAGAAACTAAAATGAAAGTAATGTCTATGTCATATATGGAGGGAGACTTTTACTGCACACCTTGATATATTTTTAAATTTTTGAAGGTCAATATATTAGCAACTCAAAAAATTATTAAAAATGAACTAAAATTTTTTTAAAAAGCTGTCACAAGTAATATAGGATTTTTTTTTTTTTTTAAAAACACAGGAGTTCCCTTTGTGGTGCAGCAGAAACGAATTCGACTAGGAACCATGAGGTTGTGGGTTCAATCCCTGGCCCTGCTCAGTGGGTTAAGGATCCGGCACTGTCTTGAGTTGTGGTGTGGGTCACAGACGTGG
Source organism: Catagonus wagneri (assembly GCA_004024745.2). Classification (NCBI taxonomy): domain Eukaryota; kingdom Metazoa; phylum Chordata; class Mammalia; order Artiodactyla; family Tayassuidae; genus Catagonus; species Catagonus wagneri. Next base: position 770,303 of record PVHT021183697.1, on the reverse strand, counting down.
CTCGGATCTGGCGGATCTGGCGTTGCTATGGCTGTGGTGTAGGCCAGCAGCTGTAGCTCTGACTAGATCCTTAGCCTAGGAACCTCCATATGCCAGTGGTGCAGACCTGAAAAGATAAAAGACAAAAAAAAAAAAAAGCACATTTAGGGTAGTTCCCACTGCGGCTCGGCAGGTTAAGAACCTAATTAGTATCCATGAGGATGCAGGTTTGATCCCTGGCCTCCCACAGCGGGTTCAAGGATCCGGTGTTGCCATAAGCTATGGTTTAGGTTGCAGATGTGGCTCGGATCCCACGTTACTGTGGCTTTGGTGTAGGCCAACAGCTGCAGCTCCGATTTGACCCCGAGCCTGGGAACTTCCATATGCTGCAGGTGTGGCCATTTAAAAAAAAAAAAAAAAGAGCACGTTTGCTTCACATATAGTCAAAGAAATTTCACTATGGAGAATACTGAACGAGCTAATCCTGTATCTGCCATATGAAAATGCTGTATATAAAATACTAGACATGTCTATCAATGTTATGCAGACTTCAAACTCAATAGCTAAAAAATTAAAAATTAGAAAAGTATAATTTTCTTCCTAATTTACCCACCTTGGCTTGCTTTTTGGCTTGCTTCTTTGCTTTTTTCTGTAAGTGCTTACTTGTTCCAGAAGGAATATCATTTCTCTCCTTTATGTAACTGTCGTTATCTTTTTCTTCTCCACTGTCTTTATCTTCATCCTCCATTGTCTTTTTCAGGTTTTTATCATTTATACTTTTCTTACCACTCTTAAAATATGGAGAAAGTATGGGCCCAAAATAAAACTTTATAACTACTGTTGGTGAAGATATTTCATGTTACCTAAATAGTTTTCTACTCCTAATTTACAATAGATTTATTTTTACAATTGGAAATATATGCAGGACAAAATTCATTCACCTCAAATATTAGAAAACAATCTTCACACATTGAGGAAAAAAGCAAACAAACCAGAAAAAAGGCAACTTCACATGCAAGTGTAATAGAAAGGAATATGATACATGCTGTATCATGCTATAATTATATCTTATTTCTAACTGCACTTTAGGCCGATAAGTGATTTACACATCCCATTACAGGTATTCCTTTTTATTCTTGTTTTTCTTTGCATGTAAATGACAGTGTTAAAGAAAGAAAAAACAGAATAAGTTCGGTAAGACTTTTAATCATTAAGAAGTTCCCATCGTGGCTCAGTAGTTAACGAATCTGACTGGGAACCGTGAGGTTGTGGGTTCGATCCCTGGCCTTGCTCGGTGGGTTAAGGATCCGGCATTGCTGTGAGCTGTAGTGCAGGTCACAGACACGGCTCGGATCCTGCGTTGCTGTGGCTGTGGCAAAGGCCGGCAGCTACAGTTCCTGTTAGACCCCTAGCCTGGGAACCTCCATATGCCAGGGGTGCAGTCCTAGATAAGGCAAAAAAGACCAAAAAAAGACTTTAATCATTAAGTAATAGTGATTTAAAACGACCCCCTGGAGTTCCCGTCCTGGCTCAGTGGTTAACGAATCCGACTAGGAACCATGAGATTGTGGGTTCAATCCCTGGCCTTGCTCAGTGAGTTAAGGATCCAGTGTTGCCGTGAGCTGGGGTGTAGGTTGCAGATGTGGCTCCGATCTGGCATTGCTGTGGCTGTGGAGTAGGCTGGCGGCTATAGCTCCGATTAGACCCCTAGCCTGGGAACCTCCATATGCTGCGAGTGTGGCCCTAGAAAAAGCAAAAAGACAAAAATAAATAAATAAATAAATAAAGGGATCCCAATTCATATTAAGTTAAATAATGATTTATCCAGTATTCACAATATGTGCTCTTTTTTCCTACTACTTGTTAGGAACTAAATTAATATGGCTTAAAACTGAGATAGTCTTTGCTAACATTTATGAACTTAAGACTGTATAGGATTTGTGATTAGTCTTAAATAATGAAAATAAATAGTAACTTATAATAGAAAATATTTCCCTATATGTAAACTAATCAAGTTAATTACCTATAATTAATTCTAGATACACTCTTTCAAAAAACATATTTATACTATATTCTTTATTGAAATTTTTCTATGTCATATACATTAGCAAAAATTGTCATGCATGACATTCTAATGAATCAACAAGGAAAATATGACAGACCCACCCCCATACAATTTAGCACAGGAAAGAAAAAAAAAATCTATTTAAATAAAATAAACTCAACAGTCTTACCTGATCATCTAACACTGGCAGAGACAAATCAAGGAAAGATTCGTGAACCAAGGAGACCTTAACCAACCAAAAAAGAAAATGTAAAAGAAAAGATTCGCTTTAAACATTATGTAGTAAGATCATGGCTGGGGGGCTGGAGGTAAATTTTAAAATAAAGGTTTAAGAAAATGAAATGTAAAAAACAAACAAACAAAAAAACAAAAAGGAGTTCCCGTCGTGGCTCAGCGGAAATGAATCCGACTAGGAACCATGAGGTTGCGGGTTCGATCCCTGGCCTTGCTCTGTCGGTTAACGATCCGGCGTTGCCGTGAGCTGTGGTGTAGGTCGCAGATGCAGCTCGGATCTCGCGTTGCGGTGGCTGTGGTGTAGGCTGGCGGCTGGCTACAGCTCTGATTAGGACCCCTAGCCTGGGAACCTCCATATGCTGCGGGTGCGGCCCTAAAAAACAACAGAAGACAAAAAACAAACAAACAAACAAAAAACAAAAAGAAAAAACAAACAAAAAAGAAAACAAAATGAAAAATTACACAGTGATGAGGACTTCAGGTTAGGGGAATAAATCAAAATGTTAAACTTCCTCATACAGAGTGTTCAGAGTTTCAGCAAAAAAATGTATGCATACTTGGACAGTTCAACAAAGACTATCATATGAAACTAGATGCTTCTGTTTTTGAAAGAAATTACTGATAACTGTACTCTATTAATAAATCCTGTCTCTACTACATCTACTTACAGTTCTGCATTCATCACACATGATTGTACTAGTTAGTTCACCACCAAATATTCGGTCCACAAAACTTGGTACGGATTTTTTCTTTTCATAATCTGTAAGGAGGAAAAAAAATCTATCAATTATCCTTACATAATTAATGAAGTAAGTTAAAACTACTTACCTATCTAACCCTAAAATTTTATTTTTAATTTCCTACACCACAGACTTCCTTTTCTCTATTCATAATTACAATTATTCATAATTACCATAATTTTCAGCAGCATATCTGCTACTTCTGAGCATTACACAATTAAACACAATCACATCTTGTAAAAAAAAAAAATGTTCTTTTCTAAGATCTAGTCTGTGGAAAATAAACTGTGAAAGTCACTGAGACTTTCTGTATATCAATATATTAACTACTAAAAGGAGCAGATCAGGCTACGCTGGATGGTTATAGCTCACTTCTAGCTTTAACATTCTAACACTGGCAACAAATTTGGGAGAAACCTGCTCTGTGAACTCTTAAGACTGAACTCCATTTAAAAGCAAAACAGGAGTTCCCATTGTGCTGCAGCAAAAACAAATCCAACGAGTATCCATGATACTCATTCAATCCCTGGCCTCGCTCAGTGGGTCAGGGATCTGGTGTTGTTGTGAGCTGTGATGTAGGATGCAGATCCCACGTTGCTGTGGCCTGAGAACTTCCGTAGGCCGCAGGTGCGGCCCTTAAAAGCAAAAATTAATTAATTAATTAATTAATTAAAAAAATAAAAGCAAAACAAAAACAAAAAAAGCTCACAGGAAAACGTTTCAGACAAAATTCTCCTTTTGTTTTTCTACGTTCCCAGAAATAAGGAATAGCTTACTATAAGGTGACATAATTTTACTACCAAATACATGAAATCTGTAAGCCTTATTCAAATGACAGGTTTTCTACAGAAACACATTTTATGACAGTGTGAGCAGGCATGATTCTTTCTGTCGCTCACCAATCAGCACCAAGGAGGCAAACAGCTGCTGTGTGTAGGTTCCCAGCTGTGCTCTACAATTCAGTAGTCACTACTCATGGTGGTCATTTAAATGAACTAAAATTAAATGAAAATAATTTAGCTCCTCAGTTGCACCGGTCACATTTTAAGAGCCCAACAACCACATGTGACTACTGTATCAAACTGCAGATACAGAAGTGCTCCATCATCAAAGAAAGTTCTGTTAGATTTTTCCTAAATCTTTAAATGTCACACAACAATAATAAAGTTGGGGGGAGTTTCTGTTGTGGCTCAGTGGAAACGAACCCGAGTAGTATCCATGAGGATGCGGGTTCAATCCCTGGCCTCACTTGGTGGGTAGGGATCCAGCGTTGCTGTGAGCTGTGTGGGACCGGTCGCAGGCGCAGCTCAGATCTGATGTTGCTGTGGCTATAGTGCAGGCCGGCAGCTGTAGCTCCAATTCGAACCCTAGTCTGGGAACCTCCATATGCCTCAGGTGGAGCCCTAAAAAGCAAAAAAAAAAAAAAAAAAAAAAAAAAAAAAAAAAAAAAAAAAAAAAAAAATTACAAAAAAAAAAAAAGAATAAAGTTGGCTCCATGATTAGTAAACCAGCTGATAATTTACAAAGACAAGTGTAATTGCCATATCATTGCTAATTAAACTCTAAGCTTTTGAAAAATAAAATTGTGATGTCATCTTACTTACACCATTAATACTGCATAAAAAGAACATACTAAAAGTTAACGTTTCTAAAGTATTCATCTTTAGAGTAGTGGATAATTTTTTAAATCAATGGAAATAAAGAGAAACTATATGTTAATAACTGTGAATTCAAAATACATGTGCCAGCAATCCTGTCCTAAAGTATAGAGGAATTCAACTATAGTGTTTTAGTTCAAAAATCAGACATTACCTTTAACTTTATTTTTTAGTTCTTCATCCAATTTTTCAGTAGAATTACCAAATGCTTTAAGAATTCCTTTACTCACTCTCTAAAAGTAATAAAATGGATATATATATACTATTAAATTTAAAATTTTGTAGTTATTGTCCTTAGAAAATATGTAATCAAGTCAAGAAAGTGATCAGTCAGCTCCCCCAAACTTACTGAATAAAAATTAGTATTTCTAAAATCACACTATAAAAATTATTTCAAGGAGCTAAAAAGAATTATACTTATGAAATAATAACTAACCCTTGAACAAAGGCACCATCTTATTATTTCAAGATTCTAACCTACTCAAACCAAAGCTTTTCAGAACATGCCCACCTCCTCTGGAAAAACCACTGAAATATCAATGTCATAGAAGCAGAGGGGTTAAATGAGAGCTACAGGGACTGACTCTAGTGCTCAAAGCCAGCTCCATCATTACTGGTGACTTTGAATCAGGTACTGAACTTCTCTACACCGAGCTACAGAATCTACAGAGTGAGCAAATAACCGCATCTATCTCACAGAACTGTTGTGAGGACTGAGTACAGTAATTCACATAAAATACTAAGAACAGCACTTAACATAAAATAAGAGCAAAATAAATATTAGTTGTTACCACTGTACTATTATTATTATTATTATTATTCTATATTCGCATCCCCCAAAATTACTTTACATCCTGGCAAATAACAAAAATTTTAAAATGCAACAAATGTTCCCTCTTACAAAAAAAAAATGAAAAAAAAAACTTCCTAGATTTAAAACGCAGTGTTAAATCACACTGAGAATAAGAGTGAGGGTGCATTGTAACTGGGAATTGTTCAGGGAGAAACATTTTCCAGTACTTTGTGGCTCTCCTGGAATAGGCTAGTAGAAGAGAACCCTTAAAGAACAATGCCGTAAACATCAAGCAAAATGCAAAGGAGAATCATTACTAATTTCCTCTATTCATTCCAATAATTAAAATACATTGGTTGAAAGGCTGGTGAAGGAGAAAAAAAGCTGTAATATGAAAACCTCGATAACTAGTTTTCATTGCTTGTCTGACCCTTTAGACATCAAATGACAGACAAGTTAATGACAATGAGACTATAAAATACACTCATTAAAATATGCTAACTTGATGTTCTTCTGCTCTCATTCCATCCAATAAATATCGAAGCAGCTCCTGGCTGTCTTGTTGCTGATAGCCTTTAAAACGCACTGCTCTACAGGAAAGAAGAAAAAAAGGGAAAGAAAAGGAAAAAGAAAAACAATGGTTGAGTCTACTAAAATATGAAACAAACTAGTTTTTTTTTTTTTTTGTCTTTTATGTAGAACCGCACCCGCAGCATATGGAGGTCTCAGGCTAGGGGTCTAACAGGAGCTGTAGCTGCCGGCCTTTGCCACAGCCACAGCAACGCGGGATCCTAGCCGCGTCTGCAACCTTCACCACAGCTCACGGCAACGCCGGACCCTTAACCCGCTGAGCAAGGCCAGGGATCGAACCCGCAACCTCATGGTTCTTAGTCGGATTCGTTAACCACTGAGCCACGAAGGGAACTCCCTGAAACAAACTAGTTTTTATAAAATCTTAGGACCAAATATCCCAAATCTTGTTCCAGTTTCTCAAAATTTCTGTTTAGTCCAACAACATCACTGGCAGATTTAATTCTCACATAAAGTTTATATTTTCTTAATCCAAATGAAATAAAGCATGCTTTGATGCATCTACTGAAATTGACTCCAATGCTACTAACTTTCTTCATGTTGTTTCCCAGCATCTCACTTATGCACTGAAAGCACAATCAAAGCAGATACTCACTTTTTACAGACCTGAGAAAAGAGTTCTCTAGGTGTCACGATTCCCTTTTTGGTCTCTTGCATCTCATTAAGAAACTGGCTCATGGCTAAAGTAAGAGGGCCTGGAGGCTCGAGGTTTATTTCCAAGGGTTCCTGATTATGGGAACAAAAATTACTTTCTTCAGTAAAATTTTGGAATCATTTACTTTATCAAAATGTAATTAGTCAACTTATATTGTCAATGTTCCTGACAGAGCTGTCCCAAATAAAAGTTCAAAGTGTACATCAAAAGATGGAGAAAGTTTCTGGTCACAGACAGTTTGATAAAGAATGCAGTTCTATTCTTAGTTTTAGATTATTAGTAACTTACTACCTAAGAATTGAAAGAGCCAAAGCAAAATGTAAATGATAAAAATGGATAAGGTAAAATTAACCTGGCTACACAGCATTTAAGTCACCATAAGATATTAAAAGTAATAATGCATGCCTAGGGCTTTACAAATACTAATTGCATCTCCAAGAAGGAAGCCAAACACTCAGTACAGCAGAAGAAGGCCTACACAGAGCAAATCAATGTAAAGTCCCCTTATGATTCAGCCTGAAAATCTTTCACTCAGCAGCTTGAAACAAAATAAAACAAACAAAAAAGGTGAAAATGAGCATCAATTCTTAAAAATAATATAAAATGTGGATATTGGGAGAGGAAAAGTACTGATTATATAAGAAAATTTTAAAATACATACTGTTAGGGCCAAATCAGGTGGTTCAATTTTTACAATTGTTCCAGACATTTTAACTTCTTTTAGTAATTCTCTAAGCACTGGTGTCTGTGACAAATTCTGGAATACACGATAGAAAGGAAAGGGGAAATACTTAAAGGCAAATCAGTTCATTCAAATATTTTTTAAGTGTCTATTCTACCCAAACAGAAAATCACTAAAAACATTGCAACTCTTACTGTGACTATCCTGGGAAACAGAAAGTAATATCACGCTCTTCCCCCTACTCCATGTGGCTCATCACTACTTCAGTTCTGAGCTTATTCGTCATCTCAGAGGGGCATTTTCCTAGCCACCAAATACAAAGGGGCTACCCTACCACCACCACCTCCTACCACCACTTGTAACTAAGGTACTTCTTTCTGTGCTCAGTTCTCCTGTGCTTCCCAAGTGAAAGTTCTATGAGAGAAGGGGCAGTGTTTGTTTTGAACCCTCCTGCACCCCAGCACTTAGCACAGTGTTTTACTGTCATGCAAGGTAAACATGCCCTGGAACTTTCTTTGGAAACACAGAAACAAACTACTCAGGAGGGAGAAGCTCAACATTATAAATAACAAATGAGTAAAAACACCCTAGGAGTTCTGGGTGTCGGATCAGCGGCATCTTGGGAGCGCTGGGATGCAGGTTTGATCCCCAGCCCGGCACAGTGGGTTAAGAATCCACTGCTGTGGCTTAGGCTGCAACTGCAACTTGGATCTGATCCCTGGCCCAGAAACTCCATATGCATGGAGTTCCCGTCGTGGCTCAGTGGTTAACGAATCTGACTAGGAACCATGAGGTTGCAGGTTTGATACGTGGCCTTGCTCAGTGGGTTAAGGATCTGGCGTTGCTGTGAGCTGTGGTGTAGGTTGCAGACGTGGCTCAGATCCCACGCTGCTGTGGCTGTGGCGTAAGCCTGCAGACATAGCTCCTGTTAGATCCCTAGCCTGGGAACCTCCATATGCCACGAGTGTAGCCCTAGAAAAGGCAAAAAGACAAAAAAAAAAAAAAAAACAACAACTCCATAATGCTGTGGGGCAGCCAAAAAAAAAAAAAAAACACCTATAATATGAGCAAAACATTAAATTTTTTTAAAGGGGGGAAAAAATTAAGATTGGCACCTGCATAACCGCATTGAAGAAACACGTATTTCCCAGGTTACTGAGTCCTTTCACAGTTATTTGGGAAGTAGAATTCATGGAAGGATTTTCTTTAGTCTTGTTTTCCTTTTTTTCTCTTTCTTGCTCATTTTTACTCTCTTTTTCCAGTTTTTTATTTTCAAGTTCAATATTACCATTATCTTTTGCTGCTTTTTGAAAAAAAAAAAGACATAACAAAATGTATAACGAAGCCATACCAAATGCAAAGTTATACCTGGGACCAGAATTTGTGAACCTTACCCAATAACATGATTTGTCACCTATGTGATTTTCAGTTTTTCTTATAAGTAAATTATCATCGGAGTTCCCGTCGTGGCACAGTGGTTAATGAATCCGATTAGGAACTATAAGGTTGCGGGTTTGATGCCCGGCCTTGCTCAGTGGGTTAAGGATCTGGCATTGCCATGAGCTGTAGTGTAGGTTGCAGACGCGGCTGGGATCCCGCGTTGCTGTGGCTGTGGTGTAGGCCCGCGTCTGCAGCTCTGATTAGACCCCTAGCCTGGGAACCTCCATATGCCGCAGGTACGGCCATAAAAGGACAAAAAGACAAAAAAAAAAAGTAAATTATTATCAAGAGGGAAAACCAATAAACAAAAAATATTCAGAACTGACATAAGCATTACTTTGACAAATGAAACAAACGCTACATGCTTCAGTATAACCCCCTTTTTACCACACATGGTTTTTACAAATGGGTATATTTTTGCCCTGTGAAATCAGAGTAAAAAGCAATCAAGAAAAGAATGCAGACGTGAAATTTTTAAATGAAGTTCAAGAGTCAGAAACCAACTTGCACAACACTGTAAATCAACTATACTTTAATTAACAACAAAAAAAACCCCAACAACCTGAAGTTAGGAACAAACAATTCTGGCTTTGCAAAAGATACCTCTGCAACTGAAAATAATCTAAACAAGCTTTTAAAGTATGTATTGACGAAAACCAACACAGTAAAATTATGTACGAAATAAAAGAAAACTTAAGAAGTACTGGGGCTTTTGAGGAAGTAAAAAGCACTTTACGTTTACATCATCAAATGTTAACACAATAAATTCACTGTAAGGCAGGCCTTCCTTAAGCCCCTGTGCCAGGGTGTGGGAACAGGATGTACTGCCCATTAGTTAGTCCAAACTCCTCAGCACATATGACTACATTATTTCTCAGATTCCCATCTAATTCTAACTCCTTATAATTATCTATGTTCTTACTGTTTTACATTTTTAACCAAAAATAGTTTCACAGTTTGAAATCAATCGTAAAGAATATTATTCAGCTACATGTAATGCTACAGAATATTGATCTAAGTATCAGCAGATTATATAAATCAACATTACATACTAAGAAATTGTTTTACCTGATTTTGGAGTTGCAATACCAGCTTGTTTTCTAACATAGTCAACCACCTGACCCAATCGGTTTGAATTACAATACTGGACCTCATCATCACATAGGTAACACCTGTGTCCCAAAAGATCCCAAAGAAGAAAAGTAACAAACTGACAACCACAAGGGGGAACACATTTTAATTCATGGACCTCAAAGTGTGTAACCCTCAAATTACTCTGCTAAAGATACTGAAAACAAAAGTGTTACGTTCTGTTGAAGGACTATACATATTAACACTGGTGTATTGTTAGATAAGGTTAGCCTCAATTATGGCTATCCATAAATACCGTGAAAAAACTCTAAACATTTTACTGAAATGGCTATTTCTACCCATTAAAGTCAAAAGATTTTTCTAATCATGTATTTCAAAATACAGGTACACACAATCAATGTTAATAAATCTTACAACTGACAAATATGTTCAGTGAACACTGCTGTGTAGCACTGGTTTTTAAAGATGTAAAATTATATTTGAATAATACTAAAAAACAGGAAATGCCAGCCTGATATTTTCATGCAGATTTATCGCCAAAACTTACTATATTGACAGAACTTGCTCAGCTTCTCTGGAATTTGTTCTTAGTGTCCCAATTTTTAAACTAAAAACAATCTACCAATGCTATGTAATACCATAAGCGATAAAAAAAAAAGGGGTGAAAATTCTTAAGTCTTCTACATGCTACAGTTTTTGTGTTTATACAGTACTTCTCGTAACATCACATTCTCTAGCCTTCTGAAAGTACTTAAATATTACAAAAATTTTAACTTTCTTGCTCCTTCAACATTTCAAACATCTCCATTCTCTGATATTTCAAATAATTTCCAGTAAATGAGCACAGGAATTGAAACTCACCATACACTCCAGTTGTCCAAACTAAGAACCAGGCAATGAGGTTCAGATCTTGGCGTCATGTAGTGCTTCAAGGCATGCTGCTCCTGAGAATCTCTGCCACAGCCCTAGAGAACCATAATCATAAACCTCAACGGCACAAAAATTCACCAGGAGAGAATTCGTAATCTACAATAAACAAGGAAGTGGCTCAAGAAATTCTGCCATTCTTACAATTTTGAAAATAAAACTTTAGACTCTAGAGAGACCAGATTGTTAAAACTTAAATAGAAGAGAAAACTGAGGACACCTAAGGAAAAAGGTACTTCGAAAATTGTGCACTACAAGTACTCTTCCGTTCCAACTCTCCCTTTCCAGTCCCAACTAAACCAGGCTAATGCAGTCGTTCACCAGATCTAGTTTGGACCCCGTAACATCTTCCTAAATGTTTTCCTAACTTCAGTCTTTCTTTTTCTTATTTTTTGGCCACGTCTGCAGCATGCAGAGATTCCTGGGCCAAGGACAACACTGGATCCTTAACTCCACTGAGCCAAGAGGGAACTACCCAACATTTCTTCATATATACATTTTCTCAGTTTAATGTTCCTAAAACAAAGCTTTGTTAATACAGTCAATTCAAAAGTGATGAATTATTCTTACACTCCTACTCAATAAATCTGACACTCTCTGACCCCAATCCACCTTTCCAGGGTTAGCTCCCATATGCTCCTATCTGAATATAGTCTACCATCCAAAAACACTCAGCACTTCCACAATACAATTTTTTTCACATTATTTCATTTGTCTTGAAATTCTTTTTTCTTTTCTTTTTAGGGCTGCACATGAGACATGTGGAAGTTCCCAGGCGGAGCTGCAGCGGCCGGCCTACACCACAGGCACAGTAACGCCAGATCTGAGCCACATCTACAACCTGTGCAGCAACTTGTGGCAACAATGAATCCTTGACCCACTGAGGCTAGGGATGGAACACACATCCTCATGGATACTAGTCGGGTTCTTAAGCCACTGAGCCACAATGGGAACTCCTGTCATGAAATTCTTTACGGTTCCTGCCACTGATCAAATTCCACCTAGTCTTTAGGATCTTGCTTTTCAAAGGCCAATTCCTCTCAGACGTCTTCTCAGTTTTTCAAATGAGAAAACACTGTGTTCTTCCTATAAACAAATTCCTACAAAATATGCTATAAATTCTTGGTGACATTCCTTATTTTTCTACCTTATGTTAAAGTTATTAATGTTGATATCCTTTCTCCCCTTGACTGTAATTCCTCAAGGCATGAAAAACAGAATTAATCTATTACCAAAAAACCAGCAAACTGAAGGTCAACAAGTATTAACTAAACAAGTAAATGGGAGATTTTTTACCTATAAGATGCACAGGCATATTCTAAAGGAACATGATCAGACTGTCTGATCCAGATGATTAAATCACTACTAAGAAACACATCTTTACTGTGTATCCCTCTGAACCAGGCCTCCAACTCCCTTGGACAGCATTACAATAAGTGGCCCTGTTTCTACTGTAGCTCCTAAAAAATATACTTTGTAGGAGTTCCCGTCGTGGCGCAGTGGTTAACGAATCCGACTAGGAACCATGAGGTTGCGGGTTCGATCCCTGCCCTTGCTCAGTGGGTTAACGGTCCGGCGTTGCCGTGAGCTGTGGTGTAGGTTGCAGACGCGGCTCGGATCCTGCGTTGCTGTGGCTGCGGCGCAGGCCAGTGGCCACAGCTCCGATTAGACC
>PVHT021183697.1:742342-757675 GCA_004024745.2 Catagonus wagneri | reverse complement strand
TAAATAAATAAATAAAAAAATAAAAATAAAAATATACTTTGTAGGGGAAAAACTTACCAATGGCTTCTAATCTATGTCTTAACTATGACATCAAACCTACTGATTTAATTTATCCCATGCAACATTTAATTCTAAAATAAATGAATTAGGAGTTCCCGTGGTGGTGTAGCGGTTAACAAATCCGACTAGGAACCATGAGGTTGCAGCTTCGATCCCTGGTCTTGCTCAGTGGGTTAAGGATCCAGCGTTGCCGTGAGCTGTGGTGTGGGTTGCAGACACAGCTCGGATCTGGCATTGCTGTGGCTCTGGCGTAGGCCGGCAGCAACAGCTCCAATTAGACCTCTAGCCTGGGAACCTCCATATGTCGTGGGTACGGCCCTAAAAAGATAAATAAATAAATAAATAAATAAATAAATAAAATGAATTAAAATTTGATATTAATTTTGAAAATTATAACACGTTTGAGATCATTTGAACCTTAAAAACAAGATGAGTTTTTCTAAGAAAACAGTTGAGTATCCCTTGCTAACAGTGGAAAAGATAACTATGGGATTAAAGTTAACAGTTAATACTGACATCATCTTACCCCTAGGAATTAAAAAAAATATATAACAAAGTAAATAAAATTTTTAATTGGAAATGTATTGTGGAATATCTGAAGTAGCAAAATATATTCATGCTCATCATATGTATTTAACAGATTCAAGGAAACCTTTACAAATACAAATGAACAATAACTATGCTTTCTGCTAATACCTAAAACTGTCTGACCACAATGAGGTATCATCTATCAAATGGTTAAAATAAAAAACTATGGAGTTCCCGTCATGGCTCAGTGGAAATTAATCTGACTAGGATCCATGAGGACGCAGGTTTGATCCCTGGCCTCAGCCAGTGGGTTAAGGATCTGGCATTGCCGTGAGCTGTGGTGTAGGTGGCAGACATGACTTGGATCCTGCATTGCTGTGGCTGTGGCGAAGGCAGGCAGCTACAGCTCTGATTTGACCCCTAGCCCAGGAACCTCCATATGCCACCAGTGCGGCCCTAAAAAGAAAAAAAGGGGGAGGAGGGAGTTCCTGTCATGGCGCAGCAGAAATGAATCCAGCTAGGAATCATAAGATGGCAGGTTCCATCCCTGGCCTCACTCAGTGGGTTAAGGATTTGGTGTTGCCATTAGCTGTGGTGTAGGTCGCAGACACAGCTCAGAACCTGCGTTGTTCCAATTAGACCCCTAGTCTGGGAACCTCCATATGTTGCGGGTGCAGCCCTGAAAAGCAAATAAAAAATCGGTACAGCCATACCACGAAATACTACTCAGCAATAAAAAAGATCACCCGACTGGTACACACAACTTGAGGAAACCTTCAGGTGATTATGCTCAGTGAAAAAAGCGAATCCCAAAATGCTGTATACTGCATGATCCACTCATACAACATTTTTGAAATGACATAATTTTAGAAATAGAGAACAGATCAGTGCTCACTAGGGGCTGGAAGGGAAGGATGGCAGTAGAGAAGTGGATATGATTTTACAAAGGCAACACAAGAGATCCATGTGATGCTGGAACTATTCAATACCTTGACTGTGTTTGTGGATACATGAATCTACACAGGCGACAAACTGTAGAGAACTTAATACACACGAACACACATACACACACACACTCAAAGAGAAGTAAAACTGGGGAGACCTGATTATGACTGATGGATTGTGTCAATGTTAGTGTCCTAGTTATAATATTATATTACAGCTTTATAAAATGTTACTACTGCCTAGTAGCCCAGTTCCCTAATATATAAACTTACCTTACCACCACTAAGGCTGACTAAGAGGCTCTCCTGACATTCAGTTGCATGGTAATACCTGTGAGCTGTTCTGCCATCCAGATACCATCCACTTCCAAGGCATTTGTTCTCCCAGATGCCAGGACTGTGGCCTGGTGAGAGTTCACAGCTGTCCATCCCCAGGAATTATCCTCAGTGGAAGGAAGCCGCCTCGCCCAAGGTTAGTCCCCTTCCCCGGGGGCAGCCCACATCCAATAACTGATCTAGGCACAAGTACAAAAGTCTGGGCTCTTGCCTCAATTCAGGACTCTCTGAAGGCCAGAGTTCATTCTGGGATCAGCTGAGGCCCTGTAGCACTGTCTCTTTGTACACACATTACATCCCTGCTTCCCTCACTGTTTTTCTGGTGCAGTACCTGAGAACACTCCCTAATAAACCACCTCCACACAAATTTCAATCTCAGAATCTGTTCCCCAAAGAACATGACATATGCTAGCTAACATTCTGGTTACCCATACTGTGCTTTCAGGTAATACCTTCTAAAATAAGTTCAAAGAGTTTAATAAAATCCCACGTGAATCAAAATCTAAGCATACCTGATGGCCACATTTAAGACACAGCCAAATTGAAGGATTTTCTTCCGTTTCTTCTTCAGGTTTATCTTTTACTTTATTGTCCGTCTTACAATCTTGGCAAATGTTCCATTCCACGTTCACTAAAGCCTTTTTCAAATTACCTTGTTCCAGTCCTTTTCTAATGTGTCTGCACATGGGTTCTATTAAAACAAATGATAAAGGAGTACACGAGGTAAAATATAACTTTTTTCAGTTAATCTCAAAACTTATACACTTGCTTTGAACTTCAAAAATTCATTTACTCTATAAACAAATTGTTAGATAACACAAAACCTTAAATTTTTCTTTGATATTTGATTATAAGATGATTACATAAGAGATTTTATACAAATTTAGAAGTCCTCCGTATAACCACCACCACCCCAAATTCACTTCAATTTATTTAATCACACCCATTATTCTCTTTATTTTAAAAGATCTGTAGAAAAGGTCCCTCATTCAACAATAGTCAATAGCACAACCCATGCAGGCCTGGCACTATGGTAGATGCCAGGGAACCTAAAAGTGACCAACTCACAGCTCTTTCTTTGAGCAGCTCCATTCTGGCAGGAGAGGCAAATAAGTAAATAAATGTACAAGAATCTCCAAAACATACTATAGCAGCCCAAGAGAATATGAAAGTTTCACAAGGGAGGCAATGTCTGCACAATCTTGGAAGATATTTTCAGAAATAAAAATATCTCATATTGTTTAAGCACTTAACTACAAGTCAGAAACTGTACTAAATGTTTGCATACATTATCTCATTTACTCTGCACAACTACCCTCGAAGGAAGACCACTACTATCCCCAATGACAGATGAGAAAACTCAAATTTAGTGCTTGTGTACTGAGTGGTTATGCCAGAATTTGGACTCAAGTCTTTTTTATTTCAAGCTCATAGTTTAAACCTCATGGAGTAGAAAACAGTCTGAAAAGGCTACATCCCATAATCAAAGGGATAAAGATATAGAATGTAAAACTTCATGCTGCCTGCTCAGAATGGCAGTCACACGTGTAAAAAGGAGCAGCTGGACCTGAGAATGAAAACCTGCTAGGGCCAGGTCAGTATCAGGCTTTGCGAGACACTCTAAAGAGCTTCAGTATTTTCAGGACCCCTAGAGGTTTAGAAACTTGTCAAGTGGCACAATCAACTTTATGTCCAACGAACTTGCACCAGAAGAATACAACTGCAAATAAGACCATGTGAAAAACTACTAAATCCTAGCAAGTGGCCAAAAAACGCAATCTGAAAAATGAAAATACTCTCTTTCAACTAGCAAATCAGTAAAGATTTTTTTTACAAATGATGCTAACCTGTGTTAAATAAAGGTTCAGGGAAACGAGCACTATGTTATGCTGCTAGGGGGCCTACAAATTAGTAAAACATTTCTGGGCTTTTGTTTTTGGTTTTGTTTTGTTTTTTAGGGCTGCACCTGCAGCATATTGAAGCTCCCAGGGTAGGGGTCAAATTGGAGCTACAGCTGCCAACCTACGCCACAGCCACGGCAACTCAGGATCTGAGCCTTGTTTGTGACCTACACCACAGCTCACAACAATGCCGGATCCTTATCCCACTGAGCGAGGGCAGGGATTGAACCCACATCCTCATATTCATTTCCACTGTGCCACAACGGGAGTTGCCTAGTAAAACATTTCTAAAGGACAATTTGGTAACAGATCCAAAGATCTTTCAAAATATTTATGCCATTTAATTCAGCAACTCTAATTCTTAGATAAGTACAGAGAAGATAACCAGATGTGCACAGAGTTTTAGCTACAAAAATGTTTACCAACATTCCATTCATAACAATGAAGTGTTAAAGGCTACCTAAATTTATAACAAGAGGAAATTACCTAGATAAATTATGAAATATGCATGGTCTTTTACATCACTAGAATACGTATGTTGTTAAAATGTTGCAAAGACTATTAAATGACATGTCTATACAAACATGAAAATGCAAATTACAGAGCAATAACGTACACTTTGATCCTATTTTTACATATTAAAATATATACCCATTAAAGATTTAATTGGTGAAATATACCTAAAGATTCAGAAGAATCATCAATTGGAACAGTTTTTCCCTTTGTCCGTTTCTTTCCCATGTTGGCACTTTATGGATTACTTACTGACACAAAATAACAATCTAGAAAACAAGATAAAGTTAGCTTGACAAAAAAAAGTATGTTTTACAATTCTTTAGGAGATAATAATATAACTAAACCACATACCTTTGTGTGTCTATCATACCTTATAAGTTATAAAGACCACTCACATGTGTCATCTAGTTTTCCATAAGAACTCTGAAGCAGATAGAGTATTACCTCTGCTATTCATGGCTTAAGAAATCAATTCTTAGTAAGTTTAAGAAATTTGCAATAAATGCAAAGGTTAAGAGGGAACCTATGTCTTCTTATACAGATCTCAAAAAGTCTCAGCACTTTACACACTATTAGGAATCCAACATCTCACTACATAAATGTGGAATGGTGGTGGCACTTTGAAATGTAAGACAATTTCCCTTCCTTCTAAGCTATCTTTCTTAGCTCTCACAGGTAATGCAATTAGATTGATAATTTCTCAAAGAAAATTTAAAATAATTCTGAAAACAATCTCTGAGAAGGAGTTAGAAAATTTACAAAATAACTTCAAAGCCAAATATAAAACGTGATATGAAGTTCTGCGTTTTTCCACACCAGGACTTGCTATGGATGTTAGCTGAAAATTGATTACATCTGCATTCTCATCCATTTACATTATTATTCTTGCCAAAATCAGTTTGGAAGACTATGACAAATCTAGTTCATATCAAATCTTCACCTCTTTGGTCTACAATTCAAAATTAGAAAACATGATAAACACAAAGTATATACAAGTCTATCTAGCTTTATTATTGGTATTATTTAGGGCCACACCTGTGGCATATGAAGTTTCCAAGAGGCTAGGGGTCAAATCAGACCTGTAGCTGCTGGTCTACACCAGAGCCACAGCAATGCCACATCTGAGCCTCATCTTCAGCCTATACCGCAGCTCACGGCAACACCAGATCCTTAACCCATTGAGTGGGGCCAGGGACTGAACCTGCATCCTCATGGATACCAGTAGGTTTGTTACTGCTCAGCCACAAAAGGAACTCCTAGCTAACTTTAAATAATAGATTTTGAAAAGTTACATTTTAAATACATTAGAATAACTGTCAAAATTGCTAAAACGACTGTAATAATTTTACCAGGATTCTTATTAAAATTCTAATGGCATAAGTGGAAAGTAGGAATTGGGACATATGTTTTTAAAATACTTCCCAGTTAATTCTGACACTCGGCTGTCATCCTTCCCCGGCTTAGAGTCTTAGAAGCATCCCCCCTTTAGCTCTTAATGGGTTAGTGTAATTAAAGGTAATCCTAAAAGGTGTGCATGAAAAATGAGTGCCAAATCAAATAATCGTTAACCTTTTCAAAGATAATACAAAATGAAACAAGGTTTCATATTTACAAAGTAAATGAATTAACCACTAGCAAAAGAACACAACTTTTGCTATTTTTTTTTTTTTTTTTGGTCTTTTCTTGTTCCAAGGCTGCACCCGCAGCATATTGAAGTTCCCAGGCTAGGGGTCGAACTGGAGCTGTAGCTGCCAGCTTACACCACAGCCACAGCGGCAAACTTTTGCTATCTTTTTATATTTTAGGTATATATAAAATGAGGGTATATTTTATGTACTTATCTCACCCTAAAATAAAATTTAGTATGATTTATCTTATCTAGAATTGTAGGTTTTAGAGGAAAAAATACCACTCAAGTTTCCACCTCCATTTTCATTATATCACTGCCTTGATTCAAAGTACTTAACGGATTTTCAGCCTACCCTCCTGTGCTGTGCACTCATGGTCCCCTATAAATTGTCCCCAACGTTCTGCTAACCCTGACTCTCATTACTTCTCAACAAAGAATCACTAAAGTTTAATCATATAATGCTTCTGATCTTCAGAGCCTTAATTTTCACAAAATCCTTTAAATAGAACATTTCGCTAAAGAAGGAAACTCAGAAACAAAGCGATGAAAGCAATAGGGTGGCAAAGATAGAAGTGAAACAGATCTTTTGGTTCCAAGACAGAATGGAGAGTCAGTCTCTTTGATATCCTCCACTCCAAAACACCTAAAGGCCCCACCTCTCTGCCTTTAATCCTTAGCTTGGCGTTCTCTCCGTCTATCCAAATTTTCCCAGCCTTCCAAGATTTCCCTTTCAGTGGAGCCTTAGGCAAGCCATTCTACTCTAAAGAACCTCTCAACTGAACTTCCCGGGCATTTAGAATGTGTACTACTCATGTGGTACCTTAATCAGATACAAACGTTGAGCTGCTTCTTAAATCTTTAACTTGAACGTGTGTTATTTCTCTATCTGGAATCTAAGGTTCTAGGAGAAAGAAACGGTTTTAGGCATTACTTCTGAATCGCCTACAGCATCTAGCATAGTGTTAGTATATATTTGGCCAAGAAATACTTCTTACATTGAAAAAGAAAAAGAGAATAGTACCTGGAGGCATAAAGGATGATTACAAGGTGCAAAGGTAGGTACATAAGTATGAAGCACACAAGTTCCGGTGAAAAAGAAAAAGGTAAAGAATGAAGAAATCTGCAGTAGAGAAGACAGCACTAGTAAATCTGGTTTGAGGACTGCAGTGGCCCAGTCTCCAAAGCAAAACTTGAAAGACGAACTGTAATTGCTGCAGGCAGAGGACAGTAGGGGGTTCCCTTCAATGATATGTAAAGAGCTCCAGTAAATTTTTGACAACTATAAAGGGCATCTAATTAATCGTGAAAAGAGAGGACTGTCAGTTCCATTACTTTGAACATCAACAAATCTATTAAATTTTTCAGGTGAGTCTATATGCGCATTACCTTCTCAGCCCAATTACTCTTTGCAGGACTCCATACAAAATTTAAAACGAAGCTGGTCTTGCCGACTCTCACATTAAACCTTCCCTCTCCACCCTCCTACTCTTCCCAAGCCTGCTCCGTTCCATTAAAAAATGCAAGCGTTTGGATATTCTTGCCAGAAGGACTAAAACACGGCTTTCAAGTTGGTGTCCTACCCTGGGAGCATTGGATCAGTTAGGTGACAAATCTTGCCTTTCCTACTAAACACCACACGATCGGGGCAGCAAATCCAGACCCAACCCTTGGGGTGCCCCTGGCCGCGCGGAACCCGCCACAGCTCCCCTTCCCTTCCAACTGCTCCATGCCCACGGGGGAACCTCGGGGTTCAGAGGGTCGAGAAGGGCTCCAGCACCGACAACTCATTGGCCAGCTCCTGGAAGTGACAGGACATGAAGCCAATGAGAACACGGTACCGGGCCAAGGCCAGGTAACGCGATTATGGAAGAAGGGCCTTCGAGAAAAGAACGAGTCGGGGCAGGAAACTCAGGCTCCCGGCGAATAGTGACTGCGAGGTTATGGGGCAGAACTCACCCACGGCGAAAGAGCCCATAACTGCATCCCCTGATGGGCCTTTGGGCTGGGCAGGCTGCTGCGTCTTCCTCCTGGTGACGAACTGAGTGCGACAGAGCCGGAGCCAGCGTGACCCCTAGAAAGCAACGATTTCCGGTACGCGGCATTATGGGAAGCGACTTTGGCCCCCCGGAGTCCCGCGGCACTGACGCTACTTATTCAGCGCCTGCGCGAGGCTCACGCCAGACGTCTAGACGCATCATCGCCCGGAAATCTGGCTGTCAATGTCACCCCCCCAGCCCCCAGCCCCCAGCCCCCGCAATGAGGGTCAGTCTATGAAGTTATCTAAATATTTTTTTTTAATCTTCTGAAAATCTTTTTTTTCCCATTGCTTAATGAATTTTGTTACAATTATAGGTGTATAAAAACCATCACAACTCAATTTGATAGCAGTTCCCAGTGCATCCCTCCACCCCTCAGATTGTCTTATTTGGAAACCATAGGTTTTCCACAGTCTGTGAGTCATTGACTGTTCTGCAAAGAAGTTAACTGTGTCTTTAGTTTCCACATGTAAGCGGTAGCATTGCGTGTTGCTGTCTAATTTTCTGACTGGTTTCACTTTGCATGATAATTTCTAGGTCCATCCATGTTGCTATAAATGTTGGTATTTCGTTCCTTTTAATGGCTGAGTAATATTCACTGTGTGTATGTACCATATCTTTCCTATCCATTCCTCTGTCGATGGGCATTTAGGTTGTTTCCATGACCTGGCTATTGCATAGAGTGCTGCAGTGAACACTGGAGTACACGTGTCTTTTCGAGTCAGAGTTTCCTCTGGATAGATGCCCAGGAGTGGGATTGCTGGATCAAATGGTAATTCTATTTTGAGTTTTCTGAGGAATCTCCATACTGTTTTCCACAGTGGTTTCACCGATTTGCATTCCCACCAACAGTGTAAAAGGGATCCTTTTTCTCCACACCCTCTCCAGCACTTATTGTTAGTAGACTTTTTGATGATGGCCATTCTGGCGGTGTAAAGTGGTACCTCATAGTGGTTTTGATTTGCATTTCTCTAATGAGGAGTGATGTTGAACATCTTTTCATGTGTTTATTTGCCATCTGCATGTCTTCTTTGGAGAACTGTCTGCCTAGATCCTCTGCCCATTTTTTGATGGGGTTGTTTTTTTGGTATTGAGCTGTAGGAGGTGTTTGTAAATTTTGGAGATTAATCCCTTGTCAGTCGATTCATTTGCAAATATTTTCTCCCATTCTGAGGGTTGTCTTTTTGTTTTGTTTAGGGTTTCCTTTGCTGTGCAGAAACTTTGAAGTTTAATTAAGTCCCATTTGTTTATTTTTCTTTTTATTGTCCTTACTCTGAAAGATGGACCTGAGAAGATGTTGCTATCACTTAAGTCAAAAGGTGTTTGGCCTATGTTTTCCTCTAAGAGTTTTATAGTATCTGGTCTTGTATCTAGATCTTTAATCCATTTTGAGTTTATTTTTGTGCATGGTGTTAGGAAGTGTTCTAGTTTCATTTTTTTACATGTGGCTGTCCATTTTCCCCAGCACCACTTATTGATGAGGCTGTCTTTTCTCCAATGTATATTCTTGCCTCCTTAAATACTTCTAAAGTATGGGTAGGTACCACAGTGGCCAGACGTTTGGAGTCTTGTGGATGGTTACCTTACTCGAACAGATCACATCTGAATATGTGATGGCTAAGAGAGGGGCATTTAAATTTCACGCAGTTTCCCTAGTTCTTTCCAATTCGTTTCTAAAGTTGCATATTTAAATAAATGGTCTTGAAGTAACCTTGCTGACGGAGGGTAAAATTTATAAATAATTTCTGTTTACTTGTTCGAAATAGGTAAGTGCCAAGCCTTCTGCAGAGCAATTTAAATTAACTTAGGCCTTGTCTTATGCAGAAGACACAATAATCTCTAGGGACAAAAAAGATGCAGATGCCAGTAGAAAAGTAGGCCACTGTTATAAACAGGTAATTCACAATAATAGAAAATAATATGGGCGTTCCTGTGTGGCTCAGTGGGTTAAGGATACTATGTTGTCAATGCTGTGCCTCGGGTTACCGCTGTAGCAAGGGTTCACTTTCTGGACCAGGGACATCCATGTGCCATGGGTGAAGCCAAAACAAGTTTTTTTCAATGAAAATAAATAACATTTATTTAACATGATATGGGGAGATGCCATTGTGGCTCAGTGGGTCATCAACCCTCATCATATCCATAAGGAGGCAGGTTCTATCCCTGGCCTCGCTCAGTGGGTTAAGGATCCGGTGTTGCCACAAGCTGAGACATGGGTCGTAGATGTAGCTTGGATCTGGTGTAGCTGGGGCACAGGCTGGCATCTGCAGTTCCAATTTGATCCCTAGCCTGGGAGCTTCCACATATCACACAAGTACAGCTGTAAAAAGAAAAAACAAAACAAAATAAACAAAAAATAGATTTGGGGCCATTGTACCACCTGCTTCCTCTTCCTAGAATGCTGTTCCCCTTTGATGGTACCCTAATTTTGTTCATACCTTAAAAGTCACTTTCTCACAAAGAAACTGAGTGAGCAACCTAGTTAACATAGCCACCCAATCACTCACATCACCTTATTTTACTTCTCAGCCCAGCAAAGTATCACTATCTGGTATTTTTCTTCCATATACCTATATATTTATCTTCCCCGCCCTCATAAATACACAGAAACAAGTAAATGTAAACTCTTTGAGAGTTGAGACTTTTCTTTTTATGGTCACTCCTGCCACATAAGAAGTTCTCAGGCCAGGGACTGAATCCAAGCTCCAGCTGCAACCTGTGCTGTAGGTGCGGCTAATCAGGATCCTTTAACCCACTGCACCGAGCTGGGGATTGAACCTGCACCTCTGCAGTGACCCAAGCTGCTGCAGTGGGATTCTTAACCCACTGTACCACAGCAGGAACTCTGAGAGATAGGACATCTTTGTCTTGTTCATGGCTATATCTCTAGTACCTAGAAGTGTCTGGAACATACTAAGTGCTTCATAAATACTTGTTGAAGAAATATACTCATGAGAAATGAAATGCTTGTAGAAGAATGTTCATAGCAGCCTTACTCACAATAGCCAGAAAACTGGAAACAGCCTGCGTCTCCATCAAAAGAGGAATGGAAGAACCATGGTATGGCCAATAAATGGAATACAATAAAATTACTGATACACACAAGAACATGGATGAATCTTTAAAATACCACACCGAAAGAAGCCTACACAAAAGTATCTACTGCTGGATTTCCCATTGAGGCACAGCGGTAATGAATCCGACTAGTATCCAAGAGGATGTGGGTTTGACACCTGTCCTTGCTTGGTGGGTTAAGGATCTGGCGTTGCTATAGCTGTGGTGTAAGCCAGATACTGTAGCTCCAGTTCGACCCCTACCTAGCCTAGGGACTTACATATGCTGCAGGTGCAGCCTTAAAACACCCCCCCCCCAAAAAAAAATCTTATGGGACTTCTACAAGAATATGTTACAAAGGAAAAAGTGCATTGTGTACATTTAGTTTGTGAAGAAAATCGTTTCTAATTACTGTTATAGTTCCCTTCAAATTGTCCTTTTATTAGCCGGGATAAATTTCTGTACATGCACAGGGTCCTTCCAAAAGTCGCCAAAGCCACAACCCATGCTCACCTGTCCTTATTGCCTTGCTATTAGGTGTTGTTCAGGAATTCGTAGGATCGCTACTGCTTGGAAGATCTTAGGAATGCAAAATGTTGGACCTCCTACTACCTTCCCGAAACTGTTCTGCATTATACCAAGATCCGGGAAAGATTTCGAATTTGAAGAGCCTTACTTTTGTCCATTCCCTGACCCAGGACACTTCCCGGCAATTCTTCTCACTGACAGTGGCAACAGCTGGGAAACGCCAATGTGGTAAGAATAAAAACTTTCCTAATGGAAGAAACTTGTATAGCCTAGGAATACCAGTAGTCCGCGCTCTGGCTTCCGGGACACGTGGGTCTGCGAGCGCGCCTGCGCCAACCGGTGAGGGCGTTGTCTCACTTTCCCTAGGCCATGGGCCCGAGCTGTTTGTAGGCTTCTGGTGGCCTAGCCCTAGAATTCTGAGGTTTCCTTCGGATGAGAATTGTGCAGCCAGGACATCGGGGCTACAGCACCGAAGGGGTCCAGCGCTCCAGGTGAGTTTTCTGTTAACCGGTACCCAGCAGGACACGGTTCCCATGCTCCAGTGTCTCCTTTCACCGCCCGGCAACTTGGGGAAATGGTGGCACCGCCTCCCCGCGAGCGGCTCACCGCTCATTGGTTAGGGCTGGCTTCGCAGTTTCCTGGCCCCGCCTACTCCTCACAGCTACCCCTCACAGCTACCCCTCACAGTCAGTTGTTAGAGGCCACGGCGCCTGCGTGAAGGGCTTCTGTAGTAACCTTGGCAACCTTCCAAGAAAGGATTTGAGCCTTCAGACCCGCTCCGCCCTTTAAAAAGAAAAAAAAATGCGAAGAAAAAGGATCCCTGCTCAGGAAACTCAAGTTTCATTCTGCCTTCTTACAGCATTCACTAAAATCCTACGTCAAAAATTTCTCTTAAAGGTTTCAGGGACGGAAATCTCATCTATTAAAATGATTTGACAAATCACTTACTTGTGACATGTCGTCCGTAGTTGTCCACCCATGGGTCGCTTGGTCTCAGACTCTCCTGATTTCATTTCATCTTTCAGACCTCCAAACTCAATGAAACCTTCTCCTGAATTCACTTACTCCCTGAGTGATTACACAAATGTGCCTTTTAAATGTTGGTTACTTCCTAAATTATATCTCGCCGGATCACTTAGTAATGCCATATTTGTACATCCAACTGCCTGCTGGATATCTCTGGTTAGTGGGTGTCTTGATAGGCACTTCATTACCAAGTATGTACAAAACCAAGCTTCAGATTTCCACAGTCTTCCCCATCTAGGTAAATGGCAAGTCCATCCCAGGAGTTTCTTAAAGTCTTGGAGTTGTAAATATCACATATAATTCATCAATGTTCCCGTTGGTTCTACTCTTCTATATGTACACAACACGAACAGTTGCTCACCACCTCAACCACCACACCTTAATCCACGGATGCCACCCTCATCTCTCCTCCTACCAGTGCCTACCTGGTTACCCTGCTTTTGTCCTTTTTCCCTTACCCTTTTCACAGCAGTGAGTGTGGGCTTCTTCATAAGTGAGTCAAACCCCTCCAGTGGCCTTCCATATCACTCAGGATAAAATCCCAAATTCTGGCCATTCCCTAGGAATTCCAACGTAACCTGTCCCAGATTTCCTCTCTGAGCTTGTCTTCTAAAACTGTACTCCTCAGTCACTCTGCTGCGGCCACCTGGTGTAGCGCGATCCTACTTCATGGACTTTGAACGTGTTGTTCCTTTTGCCTGGAAAACTTTTCCCTGTATAAATACATGGCTTCTTCTTCAGTGCCTTCAAGTCTCTTTTCCACAGTCACCTTAGCAGAGGGGCTATCCCTGACCACCTAGTGAAAACTCAACCACTTCTCCAACCCCTTAACTTTTGCCTTATCCTCGTTATTTTTTTTTTTTTAATTTTTTTTGACCATGCGGGCATAGGGATGTTCTCCAGGCTAAGGACTTCTCACCAGATTAAATCTCTGACCACAGAAGTTTTTTGTTATTTTTGTCCATCCTTACAGTCTTAGTACCTGACACACAATAGGTACTCGAGAAACATTTGTTGAATGAATATAATAATAATAATAATAATAATAATAATAATAGCAAGCACTTTTATGGCATTTACTCCATTACCAGGCACTACTTTAAGTACTTTCCACACATCCGCATTTAATCCTCACAGCAACCTTGTCATTCCCATTCTGGAGATGGGGAGCTTGAGGCACAAAAAAATTAAGCCACCTGCCTAAGGTTACATAATTGGTAAGTGGCAGAGCCAGGAGTTGCCCCCTGGCAGTCTGGTAACAGACTTAAACATATTTAAACCACTATGATTAAAAGAACAAAAAAAAAATTAACTTCCTCTAATAACTACCTAGTAAGTTGTTTCCTAGTTTTCTCCACTCCAACAGGAGTAGACAAGATATTTATGGAATTACAATAATCCAGGAATTTTAAGTATTTATGAAGATATTTTGTGGTTTTTTTTTTTTGCTTCATATCTATGAAGATATTTTTAATAACAGAGCAAATGCTTGAGTTAGGATGTCAAGTGAAAATAGTAAGATCTAAAAATATATGGAGAGGGAGTGCCCATCCTGGCTCAAGCGGTAAGGAATCCGATTAGTATCCATGAGGGCACAGGTTCTATTCCTGGCCTTGCTCAGTGTGTTAAGGATCCGGCATTGCCATGAGCTGTGGTATAGATCATAGACACAGCTCAGATCTGGTGTTGCTGTGGCTGTGGTGTAGGCCAGCAGCTACAGTTCTGATTTGACCTCTAACCTGGGAACTTCCATATGCTGCAGGTGCAGCAAAGCTAAAAAAAAAATATGAAGACACTGAAGAGTAAAGCAAACATCATGCTTAAAGGAGGGAGGAGGAGTTCCCTGGTGGCCTAGCAGTTAAGGACTTGGCATTGTTAACTGTGTGGTTTGGGTTCAGTCCCTAGCCTGGGAACTTCTTTGTGGTGTGGGCAAAGCCAAAACATAAAGTAGGCGTTCCTGATATGGCGTGGTGGATTAAGGATCTGACTACAGCAGCTCAGGTAGCTGAGCAAGCCTGGGTTCCATCCCCATCCCCAGCCTAGTGGGTTAAAGGATCTGGGGTTGCCACAGCTGCAACACAGGTTGCATCTGCAGCTTGTATTCACATCCTGGTCTGGGAACTTCCATGTGCCGCAGTTTCGGCCATAAAAAATAAATACATAAATAGATTAATAAATAAAGGAGGGAAGATTGTGCAGATCTCACTGTATAGAAAAAAGCTAATATCATTAGTTCTGGGGAAAAACTGTTGTGGGGTAGATAGGTTTGGAGTACTATGCATACTAAAACCTCCTCTTAGAAATTCCTGGTACGTATTGGCTTCTAACAATAAAGACTCGGAGAAACCACACACAAAAAATTGTGCCATATAATTTATTGCTCAAATGTGGTCACTTTGTGTAGGATAAAACACCAAACCAGTCAGGATAATAGGATGACTCATGGTCACCCTAAAAAAAAAATTCTATTGAACTTTGTGTGAGTCAGCATTTCAAGAACTTATTTCAGGACAAAATGCTTTACGGATTTTTTTTTTTTTTTTTCCCTAGCATGATATTGAGCCCCTGGTAAGATTTTTTTTTTTCATATTAACAATGAATTTTATTTCAATTATAGGTGTACATAAATCATCACAAGTCAATTTGACAGATTTTGTATCCCAAACCCACAGTGCATCCCCCCACCCCCCAGATTGTCTTATTTGAAAAACCAAGGTTTTCCAAAATCTGTGAGTCATTGTCTGTTCTCCAAAGAAGTTCATCGTGTTTCTTTA
>PVHT021183697.1:726015-738928 GCA_004024745.2 Catagonus wagneri | reverse complement strand
GAATGTTCCCGAGAGCTTCACCTCCAATGTCCTTCCCCCACAACAAGCCACAGTCACCCCTATTTTCCCAGGAGATCCTCCAAGAATTGCAGTCAGGTTCCACCCGGATTCCTCTGGAGACTGCTTTGCCCTGGGACCCAGTGCACGTGAAAGTCTGTGTGTGCCTTTCAAGGATGGGGTCTCTGTTCCCCCAGTCCTGTGGAGCTCCTGCACACAAGCCCCGCTGGCCTTCAATGCCAGATGCTCCAGGGGCTCCTTCTCCCTGTGCCCGATCCCCAGGCGTGGGGTTTTGAAGTGGGGCTCAGAACTCTCAGTCCTGTAGCTAAGTCTCTGTGATGCAGTTACTTTCCAGTCTGTGGGGCTTCCCACTCAGGAGGTATGGGGTTGCTTCTATCGCGTAACCGCCCCTCCTACCTCTTGATGTGGTCTTCTCTTTGTCTTCTGGAGCAGAATATCTTTTTTGGAAGTTTACAGTCCATTTGGTTGAAGGCTGCTTGGCATTTGGTTGTAGTTTTGCTGTTTTTCGGGAGAGAAGTTGAGCTCCAGTCCTTCTATTCCGCCATCTTAATCCCGTGTCTGGTAAGATGTTTTAAGGACATGATTTGAAGACACACTGGGATCAGGAATGAGATGGTGTTGGCATGGTGTTGGTTACACTCTGATTTGTGCAGACTGCCTAACGTGTGCAAGAGTGCTTCATAGTTTCCTGATTTGTGTCCAGTTAATCCTAATGAAGTCAACACCCCACCACGTCAGTCATTCCCATAATCTTTGATTTTTTTTTTTTCTTTTATGAACTGCACCCTCTGCATATGGAAGTTCCTGGCCCAGGGGATTAAATCCAAGTCACAGCTATGGCAACGCTGGATCCTTTAACCCACTGTGCTGAAGCCGGGGATTAACTACACCTCTGCAGCAACCCAAATCACTACAGTCAGATTCTTTTTTTTTTTTTTTGGAATTAAATACATGCCAGAGAGATTGTGTTTGTTGAATACAAAGGGAAAATACTTAAAAGTTTACAGTGGTTTTGTATTGGCGTGGTGGTTTCTATTCCTGCTTCCAGTTTCTGGATAGAATTCTGAATTACTAAAGTCCTCTGTGCTTTATTACTATGTTTGGGTGGTGGTTTGCAACACATCAATAAAATGAATTACCCCCGAAATTTGTTTTATTACTTAGAAGATTTTTAAGTTGTACTGACACACCCTATTAGGTAACAACAACAACAACAAAAGTTTCAGACTGACTGGCTGATAAAACAAGTGTGTTAAAACAAAGAAATGTTAATTTTGAAAGCATAGATATTTGATCTTGTCTGTAACGCATGTATGTAATTCTTTTGATGCCATGCAGTGTGCATAAGCTGGGATGTTGGCGGAACTCCATACCTGTTCTGTGCAACTGTTAATAGACTCAAGGAAGACATTCATGGGAGTCCCCTTATGCTACCATAACTAGAAAACCTGTGAACTGTCCTAATAAATTCTTTTTACTCAAGCCAGTCAGTGTTTCCAAGTTGCATACAACCCTAAGAGACTTAAGGGATACAAACCTGTCTAAATTTCCTGTTAAGTTTCTCTATTAGGATTTCTTTGATGAATCACTCTTAAGATTGAGTTTATCTAAGACTCAGTCAGCCATGTTGCTTCCAAATTACTTTGAAATAACAAAAATACAAAATTTCAAATTGTTATGCAGGGACCGTATTTAACTAACACACATAGCAGCACTAATGTTCTGTAAAATAAATTAACTTTTTACAATGTTCTTTGCTTTTATTTATTTATTTATTTATTTATTTATTATTGTCTTTTTAGGGCCAAACCCAAAGCATATGGAGGTTCCCAGGCTAGGGGTCTAATCAGTGCTGCATCCGCTGGCCTACGCCACAGCCACAGCAAAGCTGGATCTGAGCTGTGTCTGTGACCTACACAACAGCTGACGGCAATGCTGGATCCTTAACCCACTGGGTGAGGCCAGGGATCGAACCAGCATCCTCATGGACACTAGTCAGGTCCGTTAACCACTGAGCCACGATGGGAACTCCCAATATTCTTTGCTTTTTTCAAAAATCCACTGTATAAAAACTGACTTGTTAACTTACACATCGGAAGACATATTTTCAGTTGCATCACAAGTATCTTTCTTCTTCTGGAGTTCCCATCAAGGCTGAGTGGAAATGAATCTGACTAGCATCCATGAGGGTTCAGGTTTGATCCCTGGCCTTGCTCAGTGGGTTAAGGATCCAGAGTTGCTGTCAGCTGTGATGTAGGTCACAGACACGGCTTGGATCTGGTATTGCTGTGGCTGTGGCATAGGCCAGCGTCTACAGCTCCGATTGAACCCCTAGCCTGGGAACCTACATATGCTGCAGCTGCAGCCCTACACTGCAGTCGATTCTTAACCCACAGTGCCAGAGCAGGAACTCCTTTTTGATGTGTTTTTTGTTTGTTTGTTTGTTTTTTGTCTTTTTAGGATCACACTCTCGGATATGGATGGAGGTTCCCAGGTTAGGGGTCAGAGCTGTAGCTACTGGCCAACACCACAGCCACAGCAACATCGGATCCAAGCCACACCTGTGACCTACACCACAGCTGATGGCAACGCTGGAGCCTTAACCCACTGTGCAAGGCCAGGGATCAAAGCTGCATCCTCATGGATGCTAGTCAGTTTCATTTCTTCTGAACTCCTGATATGTTTTTGACAGGACTCACTGCAGCTACTGATCTGATACTTCTGAGTAATTTGCATTTCTTCTTTTTTTTTTTTCTCTTTCAAAGTATCATACCATGAACTAGCTACATTTTTGACCAGAAACTGAAGAAGGGCTGCCTGTCGAAACTTGGTCATAGGGGGTCACAATCATTGCTAGAATCCCACCATCATAGGGAAGGAGTAGTGCATAAATACCCCAGCCTCTTTCTCCTCCCATCCTCCCACCTCCGAGAGCACTGGCAGAACCCAGCCACAAGATAGACTTGAGTGCTATAGGCTGTGGAGCTCAGCTGTCCAGAGTCCAGGACAGGGACCATAAGGGCAAGGAATGGGTTTAGAGGACAACCGGAAAGTAACTCACACAAGAAAAAATATTCACGATAATGAGTCCCTGAATTAGGCCTTGGTAGTTGGGCTTGTAAAGAAGGGACAGGTTCAGGTCTATGCTCTTTTCCTTGTACTTTCCTGCCTTGCAGACCTTTCTTCTCTCTCCCTGTTATAGCTCCTCCTCCACTTGTCTGAGTCTTATCCTTTCTTCCAGGTTCAATCCTGTCACCTTCCTCAAATCTTTCCTCATCACCCATTTCATTGATCATTGGCCTCCCCTTCATCCTTGTGATAATAGCTATACTAGTCATTTAACATTTGGCCTTCATTGTTCTATGTTTTATAGGATGTAAGTCCCGCTCTTCAGACTAAATAGAAAGTCCCAGGAAAGAGTGAAGGATGAAGCTCTCCATATAATAGTTGTTCAGTGAACTTTTACCAAAGATGAAAAGGAATTCCATGAAGATACCATTAACCGAAATAACGGTGTTTGATTTCACAGAGTAAAGTCTCTGAGGTAAGCCATGTATTCCTCCACAGCAATGGAATTGAGCTCTTCTTTTCTGTTCAAAAGTATAACACTTTTTTTTGTGTGTGCTGAATTTAGAAGTACCACATGCTAATCATGAAACCTCAAACAATATAGAAGCATACGAATTTCAGCGTGAAAATCCTCTTCTTCTCTCTACCAACATTTAGCCAACTGTTAATAGCTTGATGAATTCTCTTTGTCATTTTTTCATGTATGTGTGATAGCATAATAATAAATAGTAAGATTATTAACTGTATTGTACAGCAATCTTTTCTTTTCTTTTTTTTTTTTTTTGGACACCGCATATGACATATGGAAGCTCCCAGGCTAGAGGTCCAGTCAGAGCCACAGCTGCCAGCCTATGCCACAGCCAGAGCAATAGCAGATCCAAGCTGTATCTTTAACCTTTATGACAACTCTCAACAACACTGGATCCTCGGCCCACTGAACAAGGCCAGGGATTGAACCCTCATCCTCATGGATACTGGTCGGGTTTGTTTCCACTGAGCCACAATGAGATCTCCTGGTGCCTGGTTATTGTTAGAGTTTTATGCCTCTCATTGGAGTGTCCCATAGTTTGGTTCCTTAGCATATTACATCTGAAAGGATAATAACAGGAAGTACTCTAGTTAAATTTCATATTTTATGAAGAAATCTAATTTTTAATAAGTACCCATATTGACCTCTTGAGTTCTCCCAAACTTATATTTGTAAATATCTTTCTTATCTTACCTTCTTAGAAACTTACAGATATCCCAAAATGATTGAGATTGAACAGGCGGAGGCCCAGCTCTCTGAGTTAGACCTGCTGGCCAGTATGTTCCCCGGTGAGAATGAGCTCATAGTTAATGACCAGCTGGCTTTAGCAGAACTGAAAGATTGTGTTGAAAAGAGGACAATGGAAGGGCGATCTTCAAAAGTTTACTTTACAATCAATATGAACCTGGATGTGTCTGAGGAAGCAATGGTAATTCAGTTTTACTTTTGGAAAAATTGAAACATGTCAAGACTTGAGACAGCAGTTAGAGCATTTTCTCTCTCTCTCTTTAAAAAGCAGGTGATGTTTTCTCTGGCATGTATCCTTCCCTTCAAATACCCTGCAGTTCTGCCTGAAATTACTGTCAGGTACGTTATAGTAACTTGCCAACTTTAGAGGGTCAAAACTAATCTGAGAATGAAAGCAATTATCAAGTTTTGTATCCTGGTCTAAGAAATTAATTTTAATTTTTAAATCCCATTATCTTTTCCATCAGATCCGTATTTTTAAATAGATCCGAGCAGGCTCAGCTGAATACAGATCTGACTGCATACCTACAAAAGAATTGTCTGGGAGATGTCTGTATTTTGAATGCCACTGAGTGGGTTAGAGAACACGCTTCTGGCTATGTCAGCAAAGACACAACACCTTCCCCCGCTCCAGGAAGTACAGACCAGCCAGTTGACCTCATTCTCACGAGACTGTGGATCTACAGCCATCACATCTACAACAAATGCAAAAGAAAGAATATTCTAGAGTGGGCAAAGGAGCTTTCCCTGTCCGGGTTTAGCATGCCAGGGAAGCCTGGTGTTGTTTGCGTGGAAGGCCCACAAAGTGCCTGTGAAGAATTCTGGTCCAGGTTGGCTTTCACTGCTTTTGTACACCTTGTCAATAATTTTAGTACTAACCACAGTCCTGGGGATGTGGAAATCAGTGTGTCCCCTGGGTTGCATCTTAGGGGGATTCAGTCTAAAACAGCCCTCACAGACGGTCAGCATCACTCCCCCCACCTGACACAGAGCAAGTAGAAGGTGTTCTGTAGATAGATGTTACGTCCCAGCCCCTACCCAAGATGCTGTCTCCTGTCCCCTCTCCATTTCTGTGGATGATTCTTCCCTCATCCATAGAAATGATGATGTGGAAAGTTGTGTCTACCCGTGAAACAAGGCGATTTCCAATCTTCTCATTTTTCTCCTGATATCCTAAGCGAGTTTTCGAGAAGTCCCTTTGGGAGGCTGAGATTCAGCAAGTCCCACATTTCTAAAATGTTGATACCAGGCAGTGATAAACAGCAGTAAATGGGTCTGGGGATGGGATTATGACCAGAATCCTACCTGATTAAGATAAACCCCTGTGAGATGAAAGTAGCTTTCTTTACTTCCAGGGAAAAAGGCATTGCTAAATCTGTTTGATAACATTGATTCTCAGGGCTCTAGGATGCACTGCTCACAATTTCTACGTTGAAAATTTCTTTTCAGACTCAGAAAATTAAACTGGAAGAGAATTTTAATTCGCCATCGAGAAGACATTCCTTTAGATGGTACCAATGAGGAAATGGAGAGACAAAGAAAATTTGCAGTTTTTGAAGAAAAAGTCTTCAGTGTTAATGGAGCCAGAGGAAACCACATGGACTTTGGTCAGCTCTATCAGTTTCTGAGTGCCAAAGGATGTGGGGATGTTTTCCAGATGTTCTTTGGTGTGGAAGGACAGTGAGCAGAAGAGTGGTTAAAAGTGTTTTGTCACTGTTAGTCTTTTGACTTTTTGCCCACTCCTCCTTGAAAGATTAGGTAATTTTACTTTAATGCCATTCTAGAATGTTAGGGGGAAAGAAAGAGGAAGAGTATATTTCAGTATAGCTGAAATGCATCTGTTAAAACTCTGTCATGATTGAATGCAGAACTGAGTTTGAAATTATAGTCTTAAAATTGTTGGTAGAAATTTCTTGACATGGAGTTCCCATTGCGGGTCAGCGGGTGAAGAACCCAACTAGTATCCATTAGGATGCGGGTTCGATCCCTGGCCTCACTCAGAGGGTTAAGGATCCAGCGTTGCTGCATGCTACAGTTTAGTTTGCAGATGTGTCTCAGATCTGTCATTGCTGTGGCTGTGGTGGGCGGCTACCACTCCAAATCCACGCCTAGCCTGGGAACTTGCCATGGGTACAGCCCTAAAAAGCAAAAAAAAAAAAAAAAAAAGAAAGAAAGAAAGAAAGAAATTTCTTGACATATAAAGTTAATTATATTTGAGAACGATGACGTTGGTGGGTCTACCCTTTCCCACCCTTTTATCTGCTGCTACTAAAGAACCTGGAAAAGCTAAATGCTCACTCTCTCAGCCTCTTTTGCAGCTAGGGTGGCCTGGGGACACAGCTTTGCCCAGGGAACTTCTGGGAAAATCTTTGCTTTCCTGGTTAAAATGATAGATACACAGAGGACCCACCTACCCTCTCTTTCTGTCACAAAGACCAAAGTGATGGCTGGAGCTGCAGTAGTCCTTTCACCTTTCAAGAGAGCTGCAGAGATGCTAGTCCTCACATTGTTGTCCTGCTGACCCAACACTAGCCCCTGCCTATCTCTAGACAGATGATTATGAAATAAAACAAGTTTTATTTCTATATTTGTGTCTGTTACTAGCAGTTGAAAGCGAGTTTGCCAAACCCATTTTTTTTCAAAGCCTTAAGTTCGCATCTACCCTAGACATTTGTTACACAGATAGGTGAATTTTTTTTCCTTTTTCTTTCTTTCTTTCTTTCTTTTTTTTTTTTTAATATACATGCCCATAGCATGTAGAAGTTCCTGGGTCAGGGATTGAACCCAGTGCCACCAACAGATCCTTAACTACTAGGCCACCAGGGAACTCTGAAATTTTTCCTAAATGGAGTTTGCAGTTCATTTCTATTTTTATACACTTAATGTTCTGCCCCTGCTCCTGGCTCACCTCACAGAAGGCTTTCAAGCATGAACAGAGCTCAAACTTTTTAATAGCCCTCAACGATTCATCAGATTGGTAATTTAGAGCATTCATTTTTTGACAAATTGGATTTTTTTTTTGTCTTTTTGCCTTTTTGTAGAGCTGCACCCGTGGCATATGGAGGTTCCCAGGCTAGGGGTCTAACAGGAGCTGTAGCTGCCGGCCTTCGCCACAGCCACAGCAACGCGGGATCCGAGCCGCGTCTGCGACCTACACCACAGCTCACGGCAATGCCGGATCCTTAACCCACTGAGCAAGGCCAGGGATCGAACCTGCAACCTTATGGTTCCTAGTTGGATTCGTTAACCACTGAGCTGCGATGGGAGCTCCTTTTCTTTCTTTCTTTTCTTTTCTTTTTTTTTTTTTGGACAAATTGGATTTTGACAAATTTTTCCATCTGGAAATGGATTTCTGTAAATTTATTCTCAGCAAACTGACCTACAGTCAAATAAACACACTACCTGATTTTTGAGGCCCTCCATATATCAGTTCCTAAAGTGCTTATTAAATATTTACTAATTGCCAGCACTTAGGTTGGTACTGTATGTTGGGTATTCTTTGATGAGTCAGACTTGGATAGAGGAATGAGGTGGGGGAGGAGGACAGAAAGCACTGGAGGTTTTTTGTTTTGGGTTTTTTCTTTTTTCCTTTTTTTAGGGCCATACTTGCCACATATGGAAGTTCCTGGGCTAGGGGTTGAATCAGAGCTGCAGCTGCCAGCCTATGCCACAGCCACAGCAAGGCAGGATCTGAGCCACATCTGTGACCTACACTACAGCTTGCAGCAAGGCTGGATCCTTAACCACTGAGAGAGGCCAGGGATTGAACCGAATCCTCGAAGACACTACGTCATGTTTGTAACCTGCTGAGCTCCCCTTTGGTGGCCTCTGGGGTTGTCAGTCTGTGGAGTATTTCATCCAAATCTGGAATAAAGTGGCTGGGGGGAGTGAGAAACTAAATGTAGAGCTGGTCCATCTGGCTGTGTGGGAACAGCAGAGGAAGGACTGGCATTTTCAGAGCAACTGACAGGGCAATGGGGAGCTGGGTATCAGGGTAGCAACCGAGGAGGCACATGAGATTTGCATCCAGGAAGAGGGAGTCCTGTCGTGGCTCAGCGGTAAGAAACCCGACTAGGATCCATGAGGACTTGGGTTCAATCCCTGGCCTCAATCTGGCATTGCTGTGAGCTGTGGTTACAGACGCAGCGTTGATCCTGAGTTGCTGTGGCTGTGGCATAGGCTGGCAGCTACAGCTCCGATTCGACCCCCAGCATTATGCTATGAGTACCATTTGTATTCTCGTTTCTTTTCTTCTTTTTTGGCTGCCCTGCGGCATATGGAGTTCCTAGGCCAGGGATCAGATCCGAGCCTTGGTTGTGACCTAAGCTGCAGCTGCAGCAATGCTGGATTGTTAACCCACTGTGCTGGGCCGGGGATCAGATCTGTTTCTGGCGCTCCCAAGACACTGCTGATCCAATGGATTGTACCACAGGGGGAACTCCTTTATTTATGTTTATATTTAAGATCTATCCACACTGCCTTGTTAGTTCTACCTTATTCCTTTTGATTCCTACCTAGTACTGGATAAAATGTAGCGTAATGTATTTACCGATTCTCTTAGTGTTGGGCACATAGGTTGCCTCCAACTTTTTACTGAGGTAAACAATGTACTGTGGGAGTTCCTGCTATGCAGTGGATAAAGATCCCATGTTGCTGCAGCTGTGGCTCAGATTCTTTCCCTGGCCCCAGAAACTATTAGTCCCAAATAAGGTTATGTTTAAAAGTTAGAAGATCTAAACAAAAAAAAAATAAATAAAAGTTAGAAGATCTATAGAAAGCAAGAGTGTCAGCAGGAAACACTGACTACATGTCAATCTTTATTTGTAAAAGTAATTCTTGCACGAACAGTACTCTTTTTTTTTTTTTTTGACTTTATGTAGAGCTGCACCCGCAGCATGTGGAGGTTCCCAGGCTAGGGGTCTAACAGGATCTGTAGCTGCCTGCCTTCGCCACAGCCACAGCAACGCGGGATTCGAGCCACGTCTGCAGCCTACACCACAGCTCACGGCAACGCCGGATCCTTAACCCGCTGAGCAAGGCCAGGGATCGAACCCGCAGCCTCATGGTTTTTAGTCGGATTCGTTAACCACTGAGCCACGAAGGGAACTCCGAACAATAGTATTCTTAAGTCAGAGTGAAACAAAGCAAAATTTTAAAATTCTAAAATTAATCCTACAAATCCAATTTAGTTGAACTTGGGGTGACAAAGTTAAAGCCGGTTTCATCATCTGCATTTAAATTTGGTAAACTGCATTTGAAAAAAAAAATTGATCTGCCGCGATGCAGAACTGGCGATTATTTTCTGTATTTATATAAAAATAACTGACACAGAATTTCTTTAAGCTGTAAATCAGGGAAACCCAACAGAATGGACCATTCATGAAATTCCGTTAAAGCTGCAAGGCAACCTAGCGTTAATGGCATATAAGGATGGGTGCATATACATTACTTTCCCGTTCCTTGCTCCCCCTGGAAAAAATGATTACAACTGCTTCGTATAAATATTCCGCAAAGGGCCATAAGGAGCTTTCCTCTTAGCACAATCTAGCAATTTGATCCCACCGTGTCACGGGAGACATGTAAACCTTAAAGTCCTTTGCCATCCCTATGAAATATCAAAGCAGATGCCTTCGAGGAACAGGGCCGGGAGAGGTAAGATTCTAGCTCAAAATGAAAGGCAGAGGCCTAGCTACTTTCAGACACACGGTCCCAAGCGGATGCCAAGAAGCTCTCCGTCCCAGACTGCTGCAAGCACAGTTTCGCGCGTAGATGGAAGGGGGCGGGGAGGGGGCTGTAACTCTGCACGCATGCGCTCCGCCTTCCTTGGTGAGCCCAGAAAGCACTAGCCCGAGAGGGTGGGGGCGTGGTAAGCTCTGAGCCAGCTGGGAGCGCTAGATTCCCTGGGATCTAGTTTGAAGGCTTTGAAGATCTGTGCGGCGGACCTGTCATGTGCTTTTTTTTTTTTTTTAATACTTGTCTTAGAGAGAGAGAGAGAGAGAGACAGAGAGAGAGAGAGAGAGAGAGAGAGAGAGAGAAGCTACAGGTCTGCATTCTTTCGGTGTCTCCTGAATGTTGCTAAAGGCTGGAATTGTTGGACCCCGGTGGCACCTTCGAAGTTCAGGGTGTCCCAAAGGAATTACTGAAGTGGAGGCTTAATGTTTTTTTTTTTTGTATTAAATATGCTTTTATTTGATTTTAAACTGATTCTGCAGTGTTTGAAAGAAATTGAAATAGTTTCAGAGATGTGTTCGCAACAATATTTAATTGCCTTCCTGAGAGGTTTTGAAGTTCTAACTTATGATTCTTTAAAGTGAGTAACACTGAATTTAACCCAAAATCCGATAT
This sequence comes from Catagonus wagneri, assembly GCA_004024745.2. Taxonomy (NCBI): domain Eukaryota; kingdom Metazoa; phylum Chordata; class Mammalia; order Artiodactyla; family Tayassuidae; genus Catagonus; species Catagonus wagneri. The sequence continues at coordinate 728,220 of PVHT021183697.1, read as the reverse complement.
GATAGAAAAAAGTGATTTTTGATATATTATTTTTCTCTTTTTCTTAAAAGAAATTTTTCAGCTTATCTGTTTTCAAATAGTTCCTAAATGATAGTTTGCTTTGGTTTTTGTTTGTTTTATGGCCACATCTGTGGCATATGGAAGTTCCTGGGCTAGGGGTGGAATCTGAGTTTCCCCTGCAGTCTACACTACAGCCATGGCGATGAGTCTGAGCCACTGAATGAGGCAAGGGATTGAACCCACATCCTAATGACACTATGCAGGCTTCTTAATCTGTTGAGTCACACTGGGAACTCCAATAGTAGTTTGCTTTGGATGGTTAAGTATAGGAATTTTGCTCATACAATAAGGAGGCTCTTTTTTTTTTTTTCCCCAGGGACAATCAGCATTTCGGATTGTGTAAATTTGCTCCCTCTTGCTTCTTCCTGCCCCCAACATTTATGTAAATTTGTATAATACATTTCTGTTAGAAAAGATGACCATTATAGAAAATGTACAAATAACTGGATGTAAGTCCCTCTTCCCCCTTGAGTTCCCTGGTAGTCTAGTGTTTAGGAGTTGGGGCTTTCACCACAGGGACTTGGGTTCATCCCTGGTCTGGAACATCAAGCTGCTGGACATTGTAGCCCAAAACCCATGATCCCTCACCCAAGAAGACAAATTTCATTTTAAATTTTATTTTCTAGTATATTATTTTTGCATATGTGTATATATGGTCTTTTTCATTTTTTAAACATTCTATTGAAGTATAGTTGATTTACATTATGTGATAATTTCTGTTGTACAACAAAGTGATTAAGTTCTGCATATACATATGTCCATTCTTTTTCAGATTATTTTCCCATATAGAATATAGGGTTGAGTTCCCTGTGCTATACAGCCAGTCCATTCCATTTTGTGCATTTATTCAGAGTTCAGTCAGGAAAACAGAAACTTCACTGCTTATTTAAAAAGAAAAAATTTGGAGTTCCATGGTGCAGTGGGTTAAGGATCAGCATTGTCACTGCAGAAGCTTGTGTCACTGCTATGGTGTGGTTTCGCTCCCTGACCAAAAAAAATAACATAACATAAAATAAAGAAAAAGGAAAAGAAAAAAAATTAACATGGTAGGAGTTCCTGTTGCGACTCTGCATTGATGAACTCTAATAGTGTCCATGAGGACTCAGGTTCAATCCCTGTCCTCGCTCAATGGGTTAAATTTCTGGCTTTGCCATAAGCTGTGGTGTAGGTCACGGAAGCCACTCAGATCCCATGCTGCTGTTGCTGTGATGTAGGCCAGCAGCTGCAGCTCTGATTTGACCCCTAACCTGGGAACTTCCATATGCTGCCCTAAAAAAATAAAATAAAATTTAATAAAGTAAATTGGTTTGAAAGAATGATGAAAGCAAAGAGAGACTCCAGAGGTAACAAAGAGGTAATTACCACACAGCGGCTACTATCCCTAGGGCTGGGAAAGGAAGGAAGAAGAAGAGTTTAGGAATAAGAGTTTGGGGTAATCTGAATTTAGAAGTTTGGAGGAGGGCCCTGAAAAGCTGGGTCTCAGTTTAAGCCCATGAAGAGAGGGTGGTTCCTGGTTGTAGTTTTTCTCTGGAGCTCAAAGAAGGGACCCCATGATGTTGGGACTCTGATTTCTGAAATGGGGCCACAATTGGCTGTCTTAAAAGCTCAGAGGAGGGGCTCTGTGGAGAGTGGGGAGCGGTCAGCGCTAAGTCTCACTGAGGCAGAGCCCGGACGAAGGTGGCTGCAGGACAGAGTTCCTCAGGGCGCCCCCGTCCTGGACTGCAGAGCAGTGGGGACCCGCTCGCTCGGCATCTCCCGAAAATCCTCACTTCTGCTATTTTGTTTCTGTCTTATGCTATTTCTGGGATTAATTGTATCCGCCTCTTTCCCAGCTCCTGTCCCTCTGCTTGTGAATACTCATAGGGGGTTAGAATTTGTGTTCCCAGATCCGCCTAAAAAATCCCCACTAAGCCACCACGGCCACCACCAGAAACTAAAACTATTTTGCAGTGGAAAAAACATCCAAGTCCAGGAATGAGAGGGGTGTTTATACTTAAGGAATATAATATTACTACTGGATATGGATTCCCTTTCGAAAACACTCATAAGTGTAATCATAAAACACATCCTTGGAAAAACCCAGGATGGAGGCCTAAGCAGAGATCAGGGCCCAGGGTGAGAGTTTGGAGATTCGGACCTAATTGG
>PVHT021183697.1:587417-715697 GCA_004024745.2 Catagonus wagneri | reverse complement strand
CTGCGACCTTGCTGGGGCTGGACCTCGGCAGTGGAGCTAGCACTCAGACCTCTGAGGGGAGCAAGGGTTCTGCCTGGCTGCTGCTGGTACCCCTGAAGGTTGATTCTGATTGTTGGAAAAAAGTTGGAGACTGAAAAAAATCTGCAGCTTAAACCAATTTTTGCTGTTGGGCAAAGTGCTGCTGCTGGGATGACGCTAAGAGCATGGAGCAAGTCCCTCTATTTGCTCTTCTCTTTAGGTCTGCGTCTAGTCCCGTGTTGACAGAACCTAACAGGAAGCCAGTTGACTAAAGGAGAAATAGTTTGCAGAGCCTCAGTATCATGGAGTTGTGTATAAAAGTTTTAGTGCATGGGCATGAGAGACAATAAAGAGCAACATGTACTTATGTCTCCCTAAATGTGATTCTAAGAAGCAAAATCACCAGCTCAAAAACCTGTAAAATTTCCAACTTTAACAGAGACTACTATATTACCCTTTTTTCCACACTGCGAATAACACCTTTTTTTTTTTTTTTTTACGGCCACACCTGTGGCATATAGAAGTGGAGCTACGCATGCGACCTAGCCATAGCCATAGCAACACCTAAAGGAACCACATCTGCAGCCTATGCAGCAGTTTGTCGATATGCCCAATCCTAACCCACAGATAGAGGCTTCGGATCAAACTCTCAACCTCACAGCGACAACCCTTGGGGTCCTTAATCCTCTAAGCAACATCCGGAACTCCGACACTTTTGCAAGGAAAGGGTGTGGTGATTTAGAGAATATAGACCAGGACACTTCTCAAATTTTAAGAAGATCTGGGGACATTGTTAAAAATGTAAAATGTGATTTAATTGTCCAAAGTGGGCCTGACAGTCAGTCTGCATTTCTAAGAAACATCCAGGTGATGTTTCAAAATAGAATTTTGAAAGGTCTATTTTCTCATCTTCCCTCAGCCACTACCATGTCTTTCTGATGCTATTCTTGTGTGAAAATTCCTCTTACTTATGCCAGTCCTCTTCTGGCTAAACAGGGTAGGTACAAATCGTTCTGCAAAAAAGCGAGGAAAGCAAGATTTGGCGCCGTGGGTCCAATGCTTCGCTTCCTATTGGACAGCAATGACGTCATTCAGGTGGACGGGCGTGGCTCTATGACGTCACCCACAGCGTAGGGTCATAAGCGCGGCTGGAGGCGGGAGCGGAAGTGGGCCGGCAGGAAGGTGAGGTGGACGGCGGAAGGGGTGGGCGCGGGCAGTCTTTCTTGTGGGCCCTTTTCCGGTGCGAGGGGCCGGAAGTTGTGGCCCGGCTGTGTCAACCTGGGGCTGCCGGCTGAAGGTGCTGCAAGGACCGCTACCATGGGCGGGAAGAACAAGCAGAGGACCAAGGGGAACCTGAGGGTGAGTGCGGGTGGCCCAGCCGACCGGGGAGTCCTCTCCTCGCAGCGGCAGACTCCACCCCGTGCACGGCTGGAGGATGTGTGGAGCGCGGCTCTGGGGAGGCATGTGTTTGCGTGTCAAGTGTGACCTCTCTGGTGTGTGTGCGTCCCTGCGGGCGAGGTGGGTTATCTCTGAGCAGACTGGGGAGTCGTGAGAGGAAAGCTGTCCCATGCCAGAGCTGTCCCTACTCGAGCACACCTCCCTTTCTACATTTTCGGTGAGAATTTCTTTAGTGTCAGCTTCAATTGGCAGATTACCTGGCCAGGGTAGCGGGGGGTAGCATCGTGAACAAGGGAATTGGGTGGGAAGCAGTTAAAGTGAGCCTGGTGTGTAGGGTATCTCGGACCACGTCGAACCATCGCTCAAAAAGGAAGTGGCTTCCCATATCCTTCGGGGTGAAGGCCAAAGCCCTTAGGATAGTATACACGGTATGTGGTCTTTTCGGGCCCCTTTCCGTCTCCGACCCCGTCATCTAACTCCCTTCTTCTGGCCACACTGATCTCTTCACCGAGCCTTGACCTTGCCTGGCAGTTTGCCCGATGCTCTCTTGTTAGGTGGCTCAAAATTTTGCCTGAGACATCTCAGTGAGGTCTCTCCTATTTTAAATTGTATCTCCCCCTCCCCGTTATCCTTTCCTACTTTATTTACATCGTTACACTTATGACTTCTAGCAACTTTTAGTTGACTGTCCCACTTCATTTACTGTCTCGTTTCAGTAGGATTAAGTATGGGATGTAAGTGTTAGGAAGCCAGGGGTCTGGTGCTGTTAGCCTCGGAGCCTAGAACAAGGATTGCCATATGGCTCACTAAATATTTGTTAAACCCCAGAGTGGATTAAACCTATATGATTGGGGACGTTATAACGATTTTTTTTTTTTTTTATGGTATTAGGTTTAGTATGACACAGGTGAGTTTTATGAGAATGCTTTTTCCCGGTTTCTGGTCCAATTCTAGTGATTTCAGTACCACATTTTCTTATATCTGCCACTTAAGCTGTTTTGGAGTTTAATAATATCAATAATAATATTAACTTGCCTTGTGTCCAGTACTCTTTTAAATGCTTAATTTGCATTTTCATTTTATTTTTATTTAAAAATTTCCTCAATGTTTTCGTTTCAAAATATTTTAAAACTGAAGAAAAGTTGTGAGAATATTAGAGCAACAACTCATAAATTATTTACCTAGAATCACCAGTTGTTAATCTTTGATCATATTTCTCTAAGTATATGTATTTTGTTGAAACATGAGAATTAGTTGCAGAAGTCATGACCTTTAACTGCTAAATACTTGAGCGTGTATATATATATTTTTTTTAGGGCCGCTCCCATGACATATGGAGGTTCTCAGGCTAGGGGTCGAATTGGAGCTACAGCTGCTGGCCTTCACCACAGCCACAGCAACGCAGGATCCTAGCCTCATCTGTGACCTACACCAAAACTCACATCAGTGCCAGATCCTTAACCCACTGAGCTAGGCCAAGGATCGAACCCACGACCTCATGGTTATTAGTCGGATTTGTTTCCACTGGGCCACAATAGAAACTCCCGACAACATGTGTATTCTAAAGAACAGCATCATTCTGCTACATAATTATGAACAATGAAAACATTCAATTCAGTATAATACTATTATGTAATATATGTATTGTATTAACATTTCTGTAGTCATCTCAATGTTCTCTATAACTTTTGTTTTACATATAACATTTAAAAAACTGAGATCCATTCAAGGATTACTCATTCCATTTAGTTATCATTTAAATTAGACCTAGACAGTTTCTTAGTGCTTTTTTTGTTTGTTTGTTTTTTTGAGGGCTGCTTTTATGACGTGGACAGAGGAAGAGTCTAGGCAGTTGATTTGCTTTAACTTAACTTTTTTTTACTTGTTCCTTATGATTAGATTCAGGTTAAACACTTTTTGACAGAAATCCTTCATAGATGATATGTATTTCTCAGTGCCTCTCACATTACAGGGGCACATGTTGCCTGCTTGTCCCATTATTGGTGGTATATGTTTAATCACTTGATTAAGGTGATGTCTGTTGTATATATGCTTCTTTCCATTGGCTATTAGCAAATTATATGTGGAGTGGTAGTTTGAAATTGGGAATAACCTCTTCTCTCACAAAGTTTCACTTGATGGTATTTAGCATCCTTTGGTGATTCTTGCTGGAATCATCTTGCTATTATGGTGGTCTGAAAACTTGTGTTTAACCTTGACAACACCTAAGTAATAATGTAGTTACTGTTATCTCATTTTAAAAATGATGATTCTGGGGCTTAGAGAAATTAACTTGCCTAAGCTCATGTAGTCAGGAGATTGTGGAGTTGGGATTTGAACTTCAGAGCAGCAGTCATTCATTCAACAAGACTTTGAATACTGAATGCCATGTATTCAAAGATGATAGACAGGAGTTCCTGTTGTAGCTCAGCGGGTAATGAGGATGAGGATTCAATCCCTGGCCTCGTTCAGTGGGTTAAGGATCTGGAGTTGTCCCAAGGTGTCACAAGTGGCAGCATAGGTCACACATGGTGCTCGGATCTGGTGTGCCTGTGGCATAGGCTGGCAGATGCAACTCCCCTTGGACCCCTAGCCTGGGAACTTCCATGTGCTGCAGGTGTGGCCATAAAAAGAAAAAGAAAAAAAAAGATAATAGGCAGACTTCTATTCTTGAACTATTTGATGATAGAGACAGATGTGTAAGCAAATAATTATATTAAAGCATTATGATGCAGTTATCGGTAGAAAGTGGGAGAACACAGCAGAATGGTGATTGACCTGAGGGAGGCAAATTTGAAAACATGAATGCATTTTGAAGAATAAATAGGAGTTTGTCAGACAGTGAAAAGGAAGAAATGGTTTTGGGGCACAGAAAAGATTACAAAAAGACCAAATTGTGAAAAGGCATAATGATTCAGGGAAACTTTGTATTCACTTTGGGACTTGAACATAAACGGTGGGAGCAAAATAAGGAGAGAGGAGGAGGAAGTGGAAAGGGAAGAAAAGAGTGGCAGGAAAATGACAGGTGAGGTTGAGGCGAGATGGTAAAAGATCTTGTATGTCTTCCCTAATTTAGTCTTTAAACTGTAGAATCAGGATTGTGCTTCAAATACCTCTAGAAGCCAGGCACAAAAGAATGAAGTAGGTGTAGTATAAGAAAATTCACTGCCAGAAATAGAATCAAGGTTCTTCATTTTTGGATTGCAGGTATAAGCATATAACATACAGAAGAGGAAGTGATAAGAAACAGTAACTATATTTTAAATTCAAAGTAAACTTTGAAAAAAGATACAATTAGTACCTTTAAAAATAATTTGTTACTTTGAAACAGGAAATCTGATATCTTTCTTTCTGCACCTGGTTATCACTATCATTCTGGTCTTCAGGTCAGTTAAGAATTCAGCCTTGACTCCTTTACCTTTTAGCTTTGTATACTTTTTTATTATTCTGTTTCATAATACAACTCTTTCCATATGAGATTATAGATAAAATTCCAGTGTCTTAATGTCATCATATTTGTTTTTCAGAATTATAATTCTCTAACTTCCTTTGTACATCTTTATTCATGTATCAGTATTGAGAAAGGTGAACTGAATGATGTTCTTTGTTTTTTGTTTTGTTTTTTTTTTTGGCCGCCACATGCAGCAGCTTGATGTGGGAATCTCAATTCTCAGACCAAGGATTGAACATGGGCTGCAGCAGTGAAAGTGCTGAGTTCTAAGCACCAGACCACCAGGCAACTCCTGATGATAGTTCATTTTAATAAGGTTTTAAAATAGAGAACAGGAGTTCCTGTCATGGCGCAGTGGAAATGAATCTGACTAGGAACCATGAGGTTGAGGGTTCGATCCCTGGCCTTGCTCAGTGGGTTAAGGATCCGGCGTTGCCGTGAGCTGTGGTGTAGGTTGCAGACGCGGCTCGGATCCCGCGTTGCTGTGGCTGTGGTGTAGACCAGCGGCTACAGCTCCTGTTAGACCTCTAGCCTGGGAACCTCCATATGCTGCGGGTGAGGCCCTAGATAAGGCAAAAAAAAAAAAATAAAATAGAGAACACTTTTTGAAATTAGTCTTAAGTGCTACTGTTTTGAAAAAAAAATAATCTAGGCCAATCATTTTCATTTCTGGTCACTGATTTTATTTCGTTCATTTCAGTTTAGAAAGGTGTACAGATTATTATTTCTTGATCAATGAGTCTCCCAAACACAGTTTTGCTAGGCAGGGCAAACTGAATCACACATTTGGATTTTCAGACTTTTTTTTTTCCTTTTTTTGACTGTGCCCACAGCATATGAAAGTTCCTAAGCCAGGGATGGAACCCCTGCCACAGCAGTGACCCAAGCCACAGCAGTGATAGCACCAGATCCTTTAAGCTGGATTCCGCTAGGCCTCTAGGGAACTCCAAGATTTTCAGACCTGCTTACAGAGGAATAAGAAACCGATGAGATTAGATGGGTTGCGATGTCATCCTGGACCTTGAACTGAGTAATTTTTCTTTTAGATGACAGTAAAAATATTGATTTCTTTCAACAGTTTAAATATTTTTTTTCTCTGTCACAACAAATCCTTTAACTTTTAGTACTGGAAGGTACTGTATTGTTTATCAAATGCAACCATTGGCTGTGGTTTAAAACAAAGGACTGTGTCTTGTATCTTGACCACTGTATTGCTTTTTATTTCCCTAATAATGTGATTTGTGACCATTTTAGCCCAATGACAGTTGGCTAGGCTTTGGGTTTGTGATAATGAGCATGTCTGCCCATGAGGAACTTCTGATCTAAAAGTTGCTGATATTGGACTTGTCCTGTGGTAGTTGCTTAATAAATATTTGTTGAATGAGTAGATGAATGAAAGGACGTAGTCCATTCATGAGTTAATTTTGCATCACCACACAGTATACATATGTGTTTATACATACGATTAATACAAAAATTGGAAATATAAATTTTCATAAAACAGTATGTATTCTTACCATATATGATATCTGATTTTTACAGTTTTGTTCTATTTCTTTAAAATGTTGTTATGACCTGTAAAGCTGATCATGAGCCTCTAATGGTTTGTAATTACCATGTAAAAAGCATTGTTCTGATGCTTAGGAAATTGCTCCTGGGTCATTATTGATAAGTTCTCAGTGATAGAAATGTTCATTTTAGGGGAACATTGTAATAGTAGATTCATAGGCCAGGGGAAAAAAAGTCCTCAAATAAAAGTTTGCTTCACTGTGGGAACTGTCAAGGGAGTACTCTAAAGAATTCAAAGTTAGTGCTCTTCCTGGACTCTGACTTTTTCTCTCCCTACTTTCTTATTAGCCTTCAAACAGTGGCCGAGCAGCAGAACTCCTTGCCAAGGAACAGGGAACGGTGCCTGGATTTATTGGTTTTGGAACATCTCACAGTGACCTAGGCTATGTTCCTGCTATTCAAGGAGCTGAAGAAATAGACAGTCTTGTGGATTCTGATTTCCGAATGGTGCTGCGGAAACTTTCTAAGAAAGATGTCACAACAAAACTAAAAGCAAGTTTTACTGGTTTCATTAAAATGATCAAGACAGTCTTTTTGTTAAAATGACCTTGGCATATTTTACATAAAGAAAAACGAAGAATCATTTCTCACTAAGTACTTTTACAACTGAACTTTTTTTTTTTTTCCTGACTACACCCACAGTATATGGAAGTTCCCAGGCTGGGGATCAAACCTGTTTCACAGCAGTAACCAGAGCCCCAGCAATGACATTGCAGGTCCTTAACCCACTGTGCCACAAGAGAACTCCCACAACCGAAATTTTTTCTGACACCGTTTTACGTTTAGTTTATACTTACCTTGTGTGTTGTAAGTTAGTTTTTCTGAACTTTTTAGAATCACTTTGGAATTCTGACTTTTTTTGTTCTCCTATTAGAAAATGTAACTTTGATCCTGTAATTCTAGATTTTTTTGTTTGTTTATACACATTTTGTATTAAAAAAATGGAAAGTTTCTACAGTAGTAACGGGTGAAGGAACTCTTCAAATTAGTCCCATATGACAAAAACAGGAATAGTATGTTCTTATGTTACGTAAAATAGACTAAGCTTTTAGAACAGTGTAGACAGAATCAATAGCCAATGTTGTGGCTGTTGATTCTTAACAATTTTAATTATTTTTAGGCTATGCAGGAATTTGGTACCATGTGTACAGAGAGAGATACGGAAATTGTAAAAGGAGTTCTTCCATACTGGCCAAGAATTTTCTGCAAAATTTCACTTGTAAGTATTAAGACCTCACTAGTTTATTTCTGTTTTGGGTTTGTTTGTTTGTTTCTTGCTGAAGTTGTGGGGACTATCAAATTTATAGGATTCATTTTTGGTGAGGGTTATGGAATGTTATGTCAGTATTATGCAGATTGGATCATCTTGGGTTGTAAAAAGTATACAGAAGTTTGTGTTTTTTAGAAACTAAGTCGTTACTATAGAGTTACTCAAATACTTTTCAGTCGTAGTAAATTCTGACAATTTTTTTGTATATTCACTGTAGAAGAATGTGGATGAATTGGTTAATTTTTCAGGGCTTAGTCTTTACTCTCTCTTGAATGTAGTCATTTTTATCTCATTGGGAAAAGGGGAAAAGGAAAAAGTAATCAATTTTTTCACGTAATTATCGATTTTAGTTTAGCTCTGCACATAGGTGAATTCTTATAAATGGGTCATCATAGAATACCTAGAGATGTCTGTATTTGTTTTTATGGGTTAGAATTGTTTTAAACCGTATTATATTTTCAACAGGATCATGACCGCCGGGTTCGAGAAGCCACACAGCAAGCTTTTGAAAAACTTATCCTTAAAGTAAAGAAACACTTGGCTCCTTATTTGAAAAGTGTAATGGGCTATTGGCTCATGGCTCAGTGTGACACTTATACACCGGCTGCCTCTGCAGCAAAAGATGCCTTTGAAGCAGCTTTCCCTCCGAGCAAGCAGCCTGAAGCCATAGCATTTTGTAAGGATGAAATTACAAGTGTAAGTCCTTGGACTGATTTTGTATTTATTTTATAAAGTATTTAAGAGATATAAGGCATATTACAAAGAGAGCTCTTTTTTAGCATTGTGAAAGGATGAGAAATGAAATATTTTCGATGAAAGATATTTCAGTGGTGTTCAACAAAATTGATGATTTTGGCTTTTTAAACATAATTAACTATTGGATTGGATCTTTCTAAATTATTTAAACTATTGGATTGGATCTTTCTAAATTATTTAAATCTTCATTCTTTAATATCTTAATTGATCATATCTAAAAATTAACTATTGGATTGGATCTTTCTAAATTATTTAACTATTGGATTGGATCTTTCTAAATTATTTAAATCTTCATTCTTTAATATCTTAATTGATCATATCTAAAAATTAACCATTGGATTGGATCTTTCTAAATTATTTAACTATTGGATTGGATCTTTCTAAATTATTTAAATCTTCATTCTTTAATATCTTAATTGATCATATCTAAAATTTTTAGATATCTACTTTGTGATATATAATCTAAAAGAAGAATGCATCTAAAAATTAAACATTTTCCCCCATATTTCCAAATCAATACATGTACAAAGATCTGTTTTATCCTGGTATTCCTTTGGTATACCAAGTAGATATACAACAGTTTATTTAACTTCTTTCTTTTTAATATACATTTGAGGGTTTCCCCCCAGCTTTTTATGATAACAGTGTACTTTAGTGAACATTCTTGAATAGTTCTCTTCATACCCTGTGGGCTGAGAGTTACCAGAACTTCTAATGACTATATGTTGGGTCAAAGGATAAGAACATTTAAAATTTTGGAGTTCCCTTTGTGGCTCAGTGGTTAACGAATCCAACTAGGAACCATGAGGTTGTGGGTTCGATCCCTGGCCTCACTCAGTGGGTTAGTGATCCGGCATTGCTGTGAGCTGTGGTATAGGTCTCAGACGTGGCTTGGATCCCCCCTCCCCCCAAAAAAACGTTTAAAATTTTTATAGGTATGAATAAATTGCCCTTCAGAAGGCCATACAAATTTATAGTCCCATTACTAGATATACATTTCTCCACTACTTGGCCAACACTTTTGCCAGACTGCTATCAGCCATAACTTTTGTGGCTTTCAGTATATATGTAATACTATCTTCCTCATTTTTTCCCCTCATTTGCTATTCCTAATATATGGACTGGAAAAAATTTTATAGATGTCAAAGTTGTGTTTTTTCTTTTTTTTGGTCATTTTAGGGCCCCACCTGCAGCATGTGGAGGTTCCCAGGCTAGAGGTCTAATAGGAGTTATAGCTACTGGCCTACGCCAAAGCCACAGCAATGTGGGATCCAAGCCATGTCTGCAACCTACACCACAGCTCACAGCAACGCCAGAGCCTTAACCTACTGAGCAAGGCCAGGGATTGAACCCACAACCTTATGGTTCTTAGTCGGATTCTTTAACCACTGAGCCACGACGGGAACTCCTAGATGTCAAAGTTGTTAGTATTATAGCAAGAAATAAAAGTCAGTGGACTATGAGTCCATTGAGGAGAAGTGAAGATTTAAAAAAAATCATGCCTACATTCATTCCCTTATTTAATACTCTCATATTTCCATAGCATCCTGTGTATACTCCTCCCTAAACATCCTCCTTCCTCCCCCTTTCCTTCTTTTTAATTAGTCAGCCTTTCTGTGGCTTCCCATTATACTTACAAGTCCAGATTTCTTATCTTGGGCTACACGGCTCTGCGTGATCTGGTTCCTTCTTACCTGTCTGGTCTCTTCACCCAGCATTTCTCCACATAAGCACACATACACATTCTAGTTCCCCATTTAAGTCTTTTTTTTCTTTTTTTTTGTCTTTTGTGTTTTTAGGGCCGCACCCGTGGCATATGAAGATTCCTAGGCTAGGGGTCCAGTCAGAGCTACAGCTGCCAGCCTATGCCACAGCCACAGCAACACCAGATCCGAGCTGCGTCTGCGACCTACACCACAGCTCGTGTCAATGCTGGATCCTTAACCCACTGATCGAGGCCAGGGATCGAACTCACAACCTCATGGTTCGTAGTCGGATTTGTTTCCACTGCACCATGATGGGAACTCCTAGTTTCCCATTTAAGTTCTTGGTTCTTCCATTCTTTATTTTTCTGGTGTACGAAGGTCATTTTTCTAGGGTGAGGGTTTGTAGCTCTAAACATATTCTCGAAGGGAGTTCTCTAACCCAACTGTAAATTAAGACTCATTGGTGTCGGGGTTCCTATTGTGGCTCAGTGGATTAAGAACCCGACTAGTATCTATGAGGATGTAGGTTTGATCCCTGGCCTCGTCGGTGAGTTAAGGATCCCACATTGCTGTGAGCTACAGTAAAGGTCGCAGATGCAGCTTGTATCCCACGTTGCTATGGCACGTTGCTATGGCTGTGGCATAGGCCAGCAACTGCAGCTCTGATTGGACCCCCAGCCTGGGAACTTCCATATGCTATTGATGTGACGCTAAAAAAAAAAAAAAGGGGATCACTGGTTTATTTAAAATGCCAAGTGATAAATGTTATGACAGTGAAATATCATAAGTTTGGACACTAAAGAGTTTTAGAAAGTGGATTTTGAGATGATTAATTTGGCTGTTCATAGTTTTTTGCTTTGTTTTGTATATTTTTCGGCTACACCCACAGCATATGGAAATTCCCAGTCCAGGGATAGAATCTAAGCTACAGCTGTGACCCACACCACTATGCCAGATCCTTAACCCACTGCACGGGGCTGGAGACGAAACCATGCTGCCATAGAGATGGTGCCAGATCCTGTCTGGTTTTTTGTTCTTGACTTTGTTATGAATGAATAATTCATCATTGAATATATTTATTTTTTCCTCCATTATTTTACCTTTATTTGTCTGTGTCACAGTTATACAGATATTGGGTATGAACTTTCCCAAGTTCCAAACCAGTTTATCAGAGAGGAGTTAGGCAAATGATATCAAAATGTCATACTGTGTACAGAGAACATGGGCTCTGGATCATACCATCGGGTTCCAATCCCAGTCTGCGATTAGTTGTGTTTGATCGTGGGCAAGTTTCTGTGCCTCCATTTCCTCTTCTGTTAAAGTGGGAATTAACTTGTACCGCACTGAGTTGTTGTGAGGGTTAGCTAATGCATGACATGCGTTCAAAGCAGTACATGGCAGGTGGAAAAGCTCAATAAATATTAGCTATTATTATTGCTGATAAAATTGATACTGGAACAGTGGACTTGCTAGTACTGTACCCCAGAAGTAAGCAGACTTAACATTTCAAATGGAACCTTAGACCTTTCTCTGTGATGGAACAGAGCACAGCATGTGTTCTTTTCGTGAGTTGGGAGGTGCTCAAAAAAAACGGGGTGAGGAAAGCAGAGCCTAATCCTTTCCTAAACTTACTAATAGGGTATCCTGTTTGCTTTGCTGCTATGTGCAAAACAAGTGGGGAAGCAAGAGGCCAGGAGTATTTAGGGGAAAAGTCCTCTCGATGGAAACTGGAGGTGTTTGGAAGAAATACCCTATCCTTATCCCAAGAGTGGCCTTGTAGATTGGTGGGGGCAAAAATGGTAAAATTCAAATCTTTTAGTTTTGCTACTTAATTTTGCTGCTTGTGTGAGGAATGGGATTACAAACTTTTAGATAAGATGAAGCCTATGCTCTGCCTCTCGATAAATTCTCAAGGCTATGGGATTTTCCTTTCCTGTATAGGTGCTGCAGGATCATCTTATAAAAGAAACACCTGATACACTCAGTGACCCACAGTAAGTTGTATTATATCTGTGTAATTCAGGTTACATGAAACTGTATTTCATTCACAGGTAATAAGATGATAATTTCAATGTAACATTAAAAAAAAGAGATTCTAAATGTAGAGGTGAAAATGCTTAATATAGTGCTATATGCCAGGTGCTGCTTTAAGTGCTTTTACTTGCAAATTGTCTTGCTGTTTTTTTTTTGTTTTTTTTTTAGTTATGGCCACATCTGCGGCATATAAAAGTTCCCCAGGCCAGGGACTGAATCTGAGCAGCAGCTCTGACTGATGCTGCAGCTGCAGCAATGCAGAATCCTTTAACCTGATGCTGGTTTGATCCCCAGCCTCTGCAGCAACCCTGGCCTGCAGTTGAAATCTTAACCCACTATACCATGGCAGGAACTCGATGTCCCTCTATTTAACTTGAGTTATCTGGGAGCACACAGGTTTGGTCCTTTTACAAAGATATGTTTTCAGAATTTTTTCACATTTTCTTTTTTACAGTCATAGCAGAAACTATCATAAGGTCTGGCTGAAAATAACTGAAGAACTATGAGTAGTTGTAGAAATAATAGTAAAATGTTTCATTTACTTTTTACTCCTATGTTCTGATCAAACTATTAAGAGTTTATAAGGGAAAGTAATCTTAGATGCAGTGTTACTTATTCTTTTGAATCATCCAAATAATTGAGAGCAGTCTACACTTATTTCAAGCCATAGCTTTTCATCTCCTTTGCCTTGTATTATTTGAAAAATATGTGATTAAAATTCTATGTATAACTGCATCTTGGGGGGGGCTTGGCACAGGTAGAATGAACATAGAAATGAAGCAACTTTGGTAGGTATTTAATGATTAAACATTTAAAATAGAAGGACTGGGGAGTTCCTGTTGTGGCACAGCAGAAACAAATCCGACTAGTATCCGTGAGGATGCGGGTTCGATCCCTGGCCTCGCTCAGTGGGTCAGGGACCCATTGTTGCTGTGAGCTGTGGTGTAGGTCGAAGACATGGCTCAGATCCCATGTTGCTGTGGCTGTGGCGTAAGCCGGCAGCTACTGCTCCGATTCGATCCCCTAGCCTGGGAACTTCCATATGCCGTGGGTACAGCCCTAAAAAGCAAAAAGAGAAAAATAAAAAAATAAAATAAAATAGGACTGAATTTGTAGTTTTTTTATTCTCAATACTTATGTATTTATTTTCTTTTTACATCAAGAACTGTTCCAGAGGAAGAGAGAGAAGCTAAATTCTATCGAGTCGTAACTTGTTCCTTATTGGCATTAAAGAAATTGCTTTGCCTCTTACCTGATAATGAGCTTGATTCTCTGGAGGAGAAATTTAAATCTCTTTTATCACAGAATAAGTTTTGGAAGTATGGAAAACACAGTATACCTCAGGTATCTTAATCTTTTATATTTTAAGGTATTTCTCTGATTCCTCCCCTCTCCCCCCACTTGTTAGTTTTATTTATGCTTTATGTTTATTGTTTATGTTTAAAATTCTGCAAACACATTTTTGTGGTGGGACTGAATTGCCTCTCTTTCTAGAATGTTGTTATCTTTTTTCTTGCTTTCCTTCCTTCCTTCCTCACTCTTCCTTCCTCTCTCCCTCCCTCCCTTCTTCCTCCTTCCCTTCCTCCCTCCCTTTCTTCCTTCTTCCCTTCCTCCCTGCTTCCCTCACTTCCTTCCTTCTTCCCTTCTTTCTTCCTCCCTCCCTCCCTTTTCCCTTCCTCCTTTCCTCCCTTCTTCCTTTCCTTCCTTCCTTCTACCGGGCCCCACAGCATGTGGAAGTTCCCAGGTTGGGCGTTGAATTGGAGACATTGGTCAACAGCGTCTGCCAGAACCACAGCAACACAGGATCTGAGCTGAATCTGACCTTTGTCACTGCTTGCAGCAACACCAGATCTGTAACTAACTCCACTGAGTGAGGCCATGGATCAAACCTACATCCTCATGGATACTAGTTGGGTTCTTAACCTGCTGAGCCACAATGGGAACTCCCCTTTTCTTTCTTTTTTTCCCTTTTTTGGTCATACCTGAGGCATGCATAAGTTCTTGGGTCGGGATTTGAACTCACACCCCAGCAGCAGCTCATGCTGGTGCAGTGACAGTGCTGGATCCTTAACCTGCTGCACCACAAGAAACGTATTTTCATTTTTTTATTTAGTTATTTGGACCTCAGCTTCAGAGTTGAATTATCTTCATCTGTTCATGGCACCTTAAAATTATGGGTGTGTGGTACAGTGGGTTAAGGATCCTGCATTATCACTGCAACAGCTTGGGTCATTGCTGTGGTGAGGGTTTGATCTCTGGCCTGCACAGCAAAAAAAAAAAAAAAAAAAGTGCATGTAAGGCTCTTTCTTTTAATGTTTTTATTTTTTCCCTTTGTCTCTTCCGTTTTTCACCTCTACCAGCTGATCATTCTAAATATGATTAATGTATGTGCTTTTGTCTGTGTAGTTGATTCTCATTATTTGCAGGGATTATGCTCTGTAAAGTCCTGTGAATGCTGAATAAGTAGATATTGAAGCATTGCTCTTAGGGGAAATAGAGAATTAAGTTCCTTTTAGTCTCTGGTCAGAACATTTTTGACAGTTGGTCAGTATATAACCTTATTTTGTGTGTGCATGTTTAAAGACACCTTATTTAATGCATGCTGCTGATTCATTAACATCGAACTCTTGTATGTTGTGCTTGAATGAAGGTTATCTAATTTTCTCTGTTAGGCATACCCCAGCCTTTTTGTATGTGTTTTTAATTTGCAGAAATGATATTGTGTTATGTTTCATTCCATTTATTGCTCTTTACCTAATATTTTTTTTTTTTTTTGTCTTTTTAGGGCCGCACCTGCAGCATATGGAAGTTCCCAGGCTAGGGGTCTAATCAGAGCTGTTGCTGCCGGCCTACACCAGAGCCACAGCAAGGAGGGATCCGAGCCGCGCCTGGGACCTACACCACAGCTCACGGCAATGCCGGATCATTAACCCACTGAGCAAGGCCAGAGATGGAACCCGCAACCTCATGGTTCCTAGTCAGATTCATTTCTGCTGTGCTGCAAAGGGAACTCCAACTTAATAATTTTTTTAAAAAAGTGCTGAAATACTTTAAATCCATCACAGTCCTATATGTATATATGTTCCATGGCTGGTAACTGCTGTGTGGTATTCAGACTTTGCATTCATTCTGTTGTATCTGTGTATTCCTTTAGTGATAGATACCCTGACTGCCTGGACTCCTTGCTTTCACAAATAAGGCAGCAATGACCATCTTTATTCATGTATCCCTAGCTATGAGAATTTCTTTTTCTGAAATTCATTTTCTGGATTGCTGAATCAGAGTATAGTATACTTAATATTTTGAAGTAGTACCAGATTGCCCATCTGATTGGCCTTGTTACCTTACATTCAACCATCAATACATGGTGAATACTGTAATCCTTATATCCTAGGCAGGACTAGGCATTATTCTGCTTCCTATTTCTTTTTCTTTTTCTTTTTCTTTTTTTGGCTCTTCCTGTAGTATGCAGAAGTTCCCGGGTCAGGGATCGACTCAGTGACCCAAGCCACTGCAGTGACAATGCTGGATCCTTAACCTGATGGGCCATAGCAGAGCTCCTCCAAGGCTCTTTTAGAGCAGTTTTAGATTCACAGAAAAACTAAGGAAAAAGTACAGAGATTTCCCTGCCCCTCACATACATAGCTTCCCCTCTTATCAACACATTCCCTCACCAGAGTGATGCCTTTTTATATAGTTGATGAACCTCTATTGATACATCATTATCATCCAGAATCCATAATTTACATTAGGGTTCACTGTTGTATAATCTGTAGGTTTGGACAAATGTATAATGACATGTATCTGTTTCCTATTTCTTTATTCATTGTTATGTTTTTCTTTACCTCACTGAGTGTTAGTTATAATAGCTGCTTTAAAGTCCGTGTCTGGGAGTTTGCTTGTGGCACAGTGCATTAAGGATCCGGCATTGTCACTGCAGCTCTTGGGTCACTGCCATGGCATGGGTTTGATCCCTGGGCTGGGAACTTTCACATGCCATAGGTGCAGCCAAAAAAATTAAAAATAAAAATAAAGTCTGTGTCTGATAGTAACTTCTGGGTTATCTTGGGACTGGCATCAGTTAATTGTCTTATCCCTTGAGATGGGATCACATTTTCTTGTCTTCTAGTATGCTGAGTAATTTTAGATTGTATGCTGAAATATTATGTTTTGGAGGCTGGATTATTTCATAATGCTCCAAAGGTGTTGACGTCTTTGGGTTAGTGGGCAATTAACTTAGACTCAGACAGCAAACTCATACCTGCAATGAGCATGGTTCAAGTGTCAGCTATATATTTAGACTATTTAAATACAGAATGTGGGACTCTCTTCTTTTTCTTTTTTTTGTCTTTTGCCTTATCTAGGGCCACACCCGCGGCATATGGAGATTCCGAGCCTAGGGGTCTAACAGGAGCTGTATCTGCCGGCCTTCGCCGCAGCCACAGCAACGCTGGATCCGAGCCGTGTCTGCAACCTACACCACAGCTCACAGCAACGCCGGATCCTTAACCCACTCAGCAAGGCCAGGGATCGAACCCGCAACCTCATGGTTCTTAGTTGGATTCGTTAACCACTGAGCCACGACGGGAACTCTGGATTCCCTTCTTTGATTCTCTCCTTTCTGGAGTTCCCTGTCACTCTTCTGCAACTTCATGGTTACCCTGGGCTCTTTTTCCTGGTTCTTTCAGTTCCTCCGACCAGAAGGATGTCAGACTTTCTGTTGGAGTTGTAGCTGTCCCTGTGCCTCTGCAGCCACCTTCAGGGCAAAGCTGCACAAAATGAGAACTCAGTATGTGTGGATTGCTTACTCCGAGTTATGATACCCCCTCCAAAATGTGCATTTCAGTCTTCAGAGCCCTCAGTTAGTTTTTCGTGTTTGGCTAACAGAGTCTATAGTTGTGCTTTGCAGGAAGATCAGTGTGTCAGTCTTTCACTACTTGTATTCTCTTGTCTTTTTTTAAGTTGGGTTTTTAGGTTTTATTTTTGAGTTATGAATGTGATTTATTTATTTTGGATACAAGTATTTTGCCAGATAAAGTGTCATGAATGTTTTCTTCTAGTTTGTGGCTTACTTTTTCATTTTGTTAATGGTTTTTGGAGAGTAGGTGTTTTAAAGTCCCATTTATCAATACTTTTATGGTTCATACTTTGGATGTCTTATCTAAGGAATCTTTGCCTAACTCAAGGTTGCAAAGATTTTTCTTTTTTTTTGCTTTTTAGGGCCCCACCCATGGCATATGGAGGTTCTCAGGCTAGGGGTCTAATCGGAGTTGTAGCCGCCGGCTGACTCCACAGCCACAGCAACGCGGGATCCGAGCCATGTCTGCAACCTACACCACAGCTCATGACAACACCGGATCCTTAACCCACTGAGTGATGCCAGGGATCAAACCCGCAACCTCATGGTTCCTAGTCGGATTCGTTAACCACTGAGCCACAATGGGAACTCTGTGAAGATGTTTTTTATTTCATTCTAGAAATATTAAGGTTAGGTTCATTTAGAGTTAATTTTTGTGTATGGCATAAAGGTGAAAGTCAGATTTTTTTTCACATGGATATCCATTTGTTGAAAGACTTTCCTGCCCCCTCCACTCTGGCATCTTTGACAAAATTCATTTGACGTGTATGTGAGATTTGAAATTTTTTTTTTCTTGGCCACACCCAAGGCATGTAGAAGTTCCTGGGCCAGAGACTGAACCTGCACCACAGAAGTGACCCAAGTCACTCCAGTGACAATGCCATATCCTTAACCCACTGCGCCACATGAGAACTTCTGTGGGATTTTAATTTTAATCTTTATTCCATTACATTTAATGTCTGTCTTTATACCAGTACCACATACTCTTAATTATGGTTGCTTTATACTAAGTCTTGAAACCCTTCAACTTTGTTCTTTTTTAAAATCGTTTAGACTGTATTAGGCCATTGTCACCCTAGAATAATATTTTATAATATGCTCCATACCGAACATGCCTTTATGGTTTTTGCTACCATTGTGAAATGGGTTTTCTCTTTTAATTCCATTTCTACTCTGTTTCTACTGTTGTGTAGGAATTTTATCCTTTTGTGTGTTAATCTTGTATCCAGCAACTCTTCCAAACTCCTGCTTGTTCTTATAGTTTATCTTTAGATCTTTTTGAATATTTTTAATACCCTTTTATCTTGCAAATGGTTATAAACAGTAATTTGGGTTATTTTCCAGTTTTTTTCCCCCTTTGTTCTAATTAGGTTCTCAGTGCCATGTTGAATAGAAGTGTTGGTAGCAGGCATCTTTTACTTGTTCCTAACTTTAATGGAAATAGTTGTAGAATCTCAGTGTTAAGTATGGTGCTCTTAAACTGTGAATTGTGCTCTTATTTATTTATTTTTCGTTTAAGAATTGTGCTTGGTTCTTTTTTTTTTTTTTTACGTCCGTACCTGTGGCATATGGAGGTTCCCAGGCTGGGGGTCGAATTGGTTGAATCATAGCTACAGCTGCCAGCCACAGCCACAGCCACACCAGATCCAAGCCACGTCTGTGACCTATACCACAGCTTATGGCAACGCCGGATCGTCAACCCACTGAGCAAGGCCAGGGATCGAACCTGCAACCTCATGGTTCCTAGTCAGATTCATTAACCGCTGCACCACGATGGGAACTCCTGTGCTTGGTTCTTTTTCAGATCTGCTTTACTTTTTCTAATATCTCTTTTTTTTAAGGGTTACACCCGTGGCATATGGAGGTTCCCAGGCTAGGGAATCGGAGCTGTAGCTGCTGGCCTGCAGCACAGCAATGCCAGATCTGAGCCATGCCTGTGACCTGCACCACAGCTCACAGCAACACCGGATCCTTAACCCACTGAGCGAGGCCAGGGATCAAACCTGTGTCCTCACGGATGCTAGTCAGATTCGTTTTCACTGAGCCATGACGGAAACTCCCTCAAATATATTTTTCCCTTCAGATTTCTTTAAACTTTTGCTCCTTTAAATATTGTTGATATGGAATTTATAACTTATAGATAATTCTAAGATTTAAAGTCTCATATCTCTTTGTTATTTTTCGTTTCTGCTGATAGTGGCTCATAGTGTTTTATTTTTTGTTTGGCTATATTTAACTATGCTGGCTGGTATATTCATAGGAATAATTTGAGGCCCTTAGTGAATGCTTCTTTTTTGTGTTTATGTGTCTTTTTAGGGCCGCACCTGCTGCATGTGGAAGTTCCTAGGCTAAGGGTAGAATCAGAGCTATAGCTGCCAGCCTTCACCACAGTCACAGCAACGCCAGATTTGAGCTACATCTGCAACCTACACCACAACTTATGGCAACACTGGATCCTTAACCCACTGAGCGAGGCTAGTGGGTCCTGTGTCCCCATGGTTACTAGTCAGGTTCACTACCACCGAGCCACGACGGCTTCTGACACTAGAGAAGATCTGTAGTTGTTTCAGCCAAAGAAATAGAAAGTTGAATTCTTTCTCTCTTCACTTGAGGCTTGGTAATTCCTAATGTCTTTTCAGCTATGTGGTATTGTTAAGATTTTAAAAAGTATTTTTTCTAGCGCTTTTAGTTTTTTTTTGGTCTTTTTGCCTTTATGTAGAGCCGCACCTGTGGCATATGGAGGTTCCCAGGCTAGGGGGTCTAACAGGAGCTGTAGCTGCCGGCCTTCGCCACAGCCACAGCATTGCGGGATCCGAGCCGCGTCTGCAACCTACACCCCAGCTCACAGCAACGCCAGATCCTTAACCCACTGAGCAAGGCCAGGGATCGAACCTGCAACCTTATGGTTCCTAGTTGGATTCGTTAACCACTGAGCCACGACGGGAACTCCATAAATAGAAAATGTTATCCTGGCTTTACTAAGCTTTAATTTGGCTTTCCATTATTTCTTTTAGATCCGCTCAGCTTATTTTGAGTTAGTTTCTGCTTTGTGCCAGCGTATTCCACAGTTGATGAAAGATGAAGCATCCAAAGTGAGCCCCTCTGTTCTTCTTAGCATCGGTGACAGTGACCCCGTTGTATGCCCAGCTCTCTGGGAGGCTGTGCTTTATACACTGACAACTGTTGAGGTAAGTAAAGAGAGGTACCTTTAGTTCATCTGGGAATACCTGTCTTAGTTGTGTTTTGGAAGCCTTAGGTATCATGCAAGATAGCCTATCAGATTATAATATTTAAAACTTACTAGAAAAATGCTTTCTTGGAAATACTTAATCCAAAACTTGGTATAAATCTTAAGCTGACTAGAAAATGTTATGTAGTTTTTATTTTACTTTCAATTTAACCGGTATCAATTATTCTTTAAACCTTATGTGGCACACTGAAGTCAGCATTTCTGAATCTTACATTTAAATATTGCTGGGAGTTTCCGTTGTGGCTCAGTGATTAATGAATCCGACTAGGAACCATGAGGCTGCGGGTTCGATCCCTGGCCTTGCTCAGTGGGTTAAGGATCTGGCGTTGCTGTGAGCTGTGGTGTAGGTTGCAGACGTGGCTCGGATCCCGCGTTGCTGTGGCTCTGGCGTAGGCCGGCAGTTACAGCTCCTGTTAGACCCCTAGCCTGGGAGCCTCCATATGCCGTGAATGCAGCGCTAGGAAAAAGACAAAAAAAGACCAAAAAAAATAATATTGCCGTCTCTTTTAAAAGCATGTTTTGTTTTGATTTTTATTTATCAAGCAGCTTTTATAGAAATCTTTTGTCTTTTTGCCTCTTTTTTAGGGCTGCACTCACGGCATATGGAGGTTCCCAGGCTAGGGGTCTAATCAGAGCTGTAGCCGCTGGCCTACGCCACAGCCACAGCAACGCCAGATCCGAGCCGCGTCTGCAACCTACACCACAGCTCATGGCAATGCCGGATCCTTATTCAGCTGAGCGAGGCCAGGGATTGAACCTGCAACCTCATGGTTCCTAGTTGGATTTGTTAACCATTGAGCCACGACGGGAACTCCCTAGAAATCTTTTAAGTTAAATAATTATTTCCAATCAGTATTGTCCTGGAAGCATGTTGGATTCATGGTTACTATATATAATAAATTTCTCATAATTTCAGTTTCAGTTTTTAATGGTGATGAGAGGTTTTTGCCCTCTACGTAGAACACTTGATTTTTATATTTGATAGCCTATGTGTCTTCTCTCTTAATTGGGGCGTATATGTTTATGATCTCTAATTACTATTATAATCTTTTATTTGTTAAGGATTGTTGGCTTCACGTAAATGCAAAAAAAAGTGTGTTTCCCAAGCTGTCAGCTATGGTTCGTGAAGGAGGTCGGGGTCTGGCTACTGTTATATATCCTTATCTTCTGCCATTTATCAGCAAACTTCCTCAGTCCATTACAGATCCAAAGTTGGATTTCTTCAGAAATTTTCTCACCTCCCTAGTTGCAGGGTAAGGAATTTAAATTTTTGACTTGTAAAGCAAAATAGATTTTTGTATTATTTTCATAAATGAGTAGAATGACATCCTTATTGTCATATTTAAATTTCTCTGAATTGTTTTGATGTTCATTAAACACTTCTAAAGTTTTCAGAGAATTACAGTTGGATTTCTTTTCTTGGGTACTTTCAAGGCTTCAGTGGTAGCATGTAGCAGAAAGTGAGATAAATTATGGTAAGGCCCTTAGGTATAAATAGGCTCTTTTTCAGATGAGCCATTTTTTTGTATTGATAAATATAAATATGCAAATGCAGAAAATGAACCAGTGAAGTTTTCTATAAACTTAAATAGCTGTTTTAAAGTCACACTTAAAATGTCATTTCAGTGTATTCGTTGAACTTAATAAAAGGTACCCAGTTTTATTAATGATTAAACATTTTTTTCACTACACTATTATCTTTATTTGGTTAAGCCCTGCCTCTTTTTGAAATTTATAGGTGGTTTGGTTCATGAGCAGAAAATAAATATTATCTTTTGTTGACACACTTTTTTCTTATATCTTATTTCCTTTAGCGTATTTTTTATTTCTTTTAATTGTTGAATAATATTCTATCGAATGGACACATATCTTTAATATAGTTTTCAGTATACGAAGAATATTGAAATAAGACATTTTCTTCAGTGAGCTGTGCTTAAAAAGAATGAGCTAAGAAGTAAATTATGGTGTTGAATGCCAGCCTATCAAAATCCCAGAAAGCATTATAATTTATCATTATATTTACATGTAATCAAATCAAATAATTATGTTTATTATATAATCATATATATTGATTTTTAATTTAAAATTTTATAAATATTTTAGCTGAAAAAAGCTATGAGCTTCTTCAAGTTACTCGTTTACCTTCCTTCTATAATAACCCTCAATATTTTTATTAATCATTTACTTCCTCATCATTTAACAGTATAAAACAATTTAATGATCTGTAAATGAAATTAACAACTATTTTAGTTTGTCATTGGTATACCCAATTTAAGGACACACTTTTGAAGATATGTTTTTTTTCACAGTTCTTCAAGTTTATATTCTAATGAGCCTGTATTTTGGCTATTTGATTTTAGTTTTTCATTTAAGAATTTTACTTTTAAAAATCCTCTTTTTGTACGATCACTTTCCCATGCCTTTGTTTTGGTATTTCTGAATTGCTTATTTTATTTTTAATGAAAAAGTAAGCCACAGTTATTTATTATTTCTTAGGCTTTCAACAGAAAGAACGAAAACCAGCATTTCAGAATGCTCAGCAGTAATATCTGCTTTTTTTGAATGCTTACGTTTTATAATGCAACAAAACTTAGGTGTGGAAGAGATAGAAGACATGCTCATCAATGATCAGGTATTTGTAATGTAAAAATCATTAGTGCCTTTGCACACTAACTGTAAAGAATCAAGCTCCTTGTATCTTATTTCCATTTTTATTAATTAGCCTTGTAAAGATTTCACTTTTATGACTGGCAAATTAAGTAATGTATATTTCTGACCAGATAAATAAAAATTTCTGTACTGTCAGTTGCTAGCTAAATACTATAATCCCTGAGTACTAGTCAGTCTCTGGATGTACAAACTCTGTTTTAGAGAGTTGTAATGCAAAACAGTATAGAAGATACAATTTTCAGTCTTTTGTATTTTGTTTTAAATTATATAATAATCATGTTGTTGTTTCTAAAACTTGCAGTGCACTTTATCGTTTTGTGAGCAATTGTGCTTGGCTTTTAGACCCGTTGTGAGAGCTGGTGCTGGAATATGGTTCTTTATGATAGTAAATTAAATAATACAGTTATGTAAGTCCAGATCCTAGGTAACTTCAGATCTCAGATAACTTCTCGTATCTTTATAATTTAAGAGAAAGCATTCTGAATTTTGTGCATCCTGTTTGTCTTTCATACTGGTTTAAAAGAAAGAAAAAAACTTGGATAAGTTCAAGAAGATGCAAAGAAAATTGTTGATGACCAGTAATCTTGATTAGTTATATCATAGAAAAGGAGTAATTCAGAGGGGATATAGTGGAATCATTAGGCTCTTTGAATGATATAAAAATGATTTTCAAGTTCAAGTTATATCTTCAGAATTCTGAGAAAAAATTCATGTTTTTTTGTTACTAAATATAAAAAAGTATTGTGTTTTACAAATACCTTGTTTGAATTTTGTTTCTCTTGAAAACCACACTATTATGTTTCTGCCTTCTCTTTCAGTTGATTCCTTTTATTGATGCAGTTCTCAAAGACCCAAGATTGCAAGATGGTCAGCTATTTAACCATTTGGCAGACACTTTAAGTTCATGGGAAGCCAAAGCAGATTTGGAAAAAGATGATAAAATAGCTCACAACTTGGAGAAAGTGTTACTGAATTTCTGGGAAAGACTGTCCGAGATCTGTGTTGAGAAAATCAATGAGCCAGAAGCCAGTGTTAAGTCAGTTTTGGGTGTTTCTAACCTATTACAGATCCTTCAAAAGCCAAAGAGCTCCTTGAAGTTAAATAGAAAAAAGGTTGGCAAGGTTAGATTTGCTGACGAGATGCCTGAAAGTAATAAAGAGAATGAAAAATGGGTCTCCTCAGAAGGAGAAAACAGTGAAGGCTCCGAATTAATGGCTGAACCTTCTCTAACTCAGAATTGCTTGAACCTTATATCTCCGCTAAGGAAAAAACCTTTGGAAGACTTAGTCTGTAAACTAGCAGAGATGAGTATTAATTATGTCAATGAACAAAAGTCGGAACAACATCTAAGGTTTCTTTCCACTCTGCTCAACTCCTTCTCTTCAAGCCAAGTATTTAAAGTGCTACTAGGAGATGAAAACCAGAATATTGTTAAATCCAAACCTCTTGAAATAGCCAGACTTGCACAAAAAAATCCCGCAGTACAGTTTTTATACCAGAAAATAATAGGTTGGCTAAATGAAGATCAAAGGAAGGATGCTGGTTTCTTGGTGGACATTTTGTACAGTGCCCTCCGTTGCTGTGATAGTGATATGGAAAGAAAAGCTGTCTTGGATGATCTAATTGAGGTATTACTGTTGTGGATCTTTTTAAATACTAATTGTTTTTAAACACTGGCACACTAACTATCAGTGAGTAGAATGAGACCTGAATGAGGGTCATTTTGGGATTGTTTCTTGACTGAATGTCGAAGACAGGCAGTATATTCTTGATTGTGATTGGGCAATGTGTGAGACTTCTGGGTAGATGTTCAATAAGGCTGAGTGTTTTAAGATGACAGAAACTTGCTAATAAAAGTTTAAGTTCTTTTAGTCTAAAAGTTGGACTCACTAAAAGTTGGGCTAACTAAAAAACGTAGTTTTGTAATGGTTCCATGGACACTTCATTTACTTGTAAACAGTTTTATTATTTACTTAGAGGAGATTGTTTCTCTTTTCCTCTTTCAGGTGGATCTGAAATGGAATTCTATTCTTCAGGTCATTGAAAAGGTATTTTAGGGAATCTTTCTCTTTTTGTATATGAATAGGTATAGAAAAATTAAAACCACAGCCTTATTCACGTACTAGTATATGTGATCAGGTGTCTGTGTTAGAGAACTTCCTTATTATTGGATTTTCTTCCCTTAATTTGAGGCAATATGATGTTCACCTTTCTACTATATTTTTCTAGTTATTAATATAAGGGAGAAATGAACAGGTTCTGGAAGATCCAGAGCTGCTTCTTTAGTAGGTAATAAAGGAGGAGTTAAACGCTTTATCTTTTATCATAGTTTATCTTTTAAACTAAAGCTATATGTTTCTACTTTTATCCTACTTATTTTTTCTTCGATAGAAATGGATTGAGTGGTTCTAGCTTTTACTAGAACACATCAGGAAATTAAGTTTATTTTACCCTGGAATACTATAAAAACTTGAAAGTCTTCCTACCTTTGTTTAATAACCATTTGACTAAATAAGAAAATTAGTGATGAGAATAATGAAATCAAGGGATATAATTTAGAAAATTTAAAAAATGACTTTATTTTTTCCTGATGAATATGTAAATGATGTAACACTTCTATGAAATGTTATGACTAGCTACCTAAAATTCTTCCTTTTTGAAGCATTTAAAATTTCACGTGGATAATTATTTAATTTATAAGTTTCCTTTTTTCTGTCTTTTAAAATTATGCTAAAAAACACATAACATAAAATTTACCATCTTAACTATGTCTAGGTGTTCTGTTCAGTAGTTTTAAGTATATTCACATTATTGTGCAACCAGTCTCCAGAATTTATTCTTCTTGCAAAATTGACACTCTATACCCATTAAACAATAGCTCTCCATTTCTCTCAATAGTTTGTTTTTGCAAAACAGAGTATTAATTTACTATTTTTCAATGAGAAATGCAACTTATCAGGCACACCGTTTATATTACTTTATTCAGTACCTTCTTTCCCTATAGTCAGGCTACGTGAAAAGCCAAATTATGAGAAAGCTGCTGATAAGTGAAAGTAGTTAAATTTGATTAGAGAAGATTGAGGAGTTCCTGCTGTGGCACGGTGGATTAAGAGTCCAGCTGCAGCAGCTTGGGTCACTGGGGAGATGGGTATTCAATCCGTGGCCCACCCAGTACAGTGGTTTAAAGGATCCAGTGTTGTTCCAGCATGTGGCATACATTGCAGCTGCTGCTCAGTTTCAACCCCTGGTCTGAGAACTTCCATATGCTGTGGGTCCAGCCATAAAATAAAAAACTAAACAAAATAAAATAAAAATAACCTTTTTTTTTTTTAAAGAGATACACCTATTTCCAGCTAGGAGTGCCCCAGCCAGGTAGTTTCAGATGTATCTGTTTGGAGAACTCCTCTTCCTGGTCAGTGTTTGGAAGTTCGTAGTTTGCCTCTTGTACTTCCACGACTACCTAGTCTCTCCATCCCTTTAAGCTGGTCAGATTCTTTCTGTGGATATGCTAAAACTTCACGAATCTGGACTTATGTCTTGCTGACGTGAGAGATATTTTATTTAGAAGTATATTTTCTGGGAGTTCCCGCCGTGGCGCAGAGGAAACGAATCTGACTAGGAACCATGGGGTGTTTGGATTAAATCTGTGGTCTCACTCAGTGGGTTAAGGATCTGGCATTGCTGTGAGCTGTGGTGTAGGTTGCAGAAGCTGTTTAGATGCCGTGTTGCTGTGGCTGTGGCTGTGGCTGGCAGCTGTAGCTCCGATTAGACCCCTAGCCCGGGAAACTCCATATACTTCAGATGCCGCCCTAAAAAAAAAAAAAGCAAAAAAAAAGTTTATTTTCTGGATTCTGTAAGATTCTATAAAGTAGATTGGTTTTATTTGGTAAACTATCTCAGGAAAGCCAGTATTGTAGCCATCTGAATTCTAGTTTTTATGCAACATCATACTTCATGAGCAGAGTTCTAAAGTCAGCTTCTTTGAAAACAAACCTGATTTTTGTAACCAGGAAAGGACCTTAGAGATTTTCTAAGTTAATCTTCATTTTTCAAATTTAGAAACAGACCAGGTTAGTTAAGAGATTTGTCCAAGGCCTTAAAGCCAGAATACGGTAGAATCGGGGCTACAATAAAAGTTCTAGTTACCTACAATTTTTTAAATAAAGAGATAAACAGGTTTTCAGGCACTATCCAATCCGCACTTGGGTTTTTTTTTTTTTTTTCCCAGATTGCTTTGAAATGAACCAAGTTGCAAATTCCTTTCTTCTTAGCATTTAAATCAAAAGAAGCTCTGGGAACATGGATCACCATGCTTTTGGGGGTGGATTTACGGTTTTTTTTCCTTGCTTCCCCGCCCCATGAAAATAAACCAGTTGCTGTCAGATATCTGGCTCCAGGAACTATTTCAGAGAATTTGGGGAAATAAGTCCCATTGTTCATACTGAAGTGATCTTACCACTATTAGATATTAATTGTCCCTTAATTTTAGCAAAATTAGTGAACAAAAATTTAATATTTGTAGAGCATTTTAAAATGTCTTTAAAGTTCACCCAGTCCTTATTCATTGAACATATCTGCAGTGTTGATAGCAAGTATCAATGAAGTTTAAGACAGTCTGCTGTCAAGGAACTTAGAGTCTCTTCGGAAAAAAGGCATACACAGATGAAACATTATAAATAATAATACAATCCAGTAAGTGCTCTAGAAATTCACAGGAAAGCAGTGATGAGTATGGGCTGGCATGGATGGGGGAAACTTCATAAAGCAGGTAGGATTTGTACTGATTCTCAAGTAATGGATGTGATTTTGATAAAGAAAGGGAATGTTTATGGTTGGGAAGATAGCATGAACAAAGCATGGAAGTGTGTGTAAGCAAGGCTTAGCAGGGATTAGGGAAGATACCAGCCTTCTTAGAACTTGAGGAGGAGGATGGGGGATGATGTTGGGATTATGGTAGTGAAGGGAGATAATATGGTACAGGTAATATTTGGGACAGTTATACTTTTTGATCCTCTAATCTTTGTTTTAATTCTATGGTTTTAGGCATGTTCTAGTGCAGATAAACATGCTTTAGTAACTTCTTGGCTAAAAGGAGATATCCTTGGAGAGAAATTGGTAATCTTGGCAGATCATCTTTGTAATAAGGACTTGGAATCCACAGTATCCTCTGAATCTTACTTCTCAGAAAGATGGACTCTCTTAAGCTTGGTATTATCCCAGTATATTGAAAATGGTAGGTAGAAATATGGCTTTTGTTTTTAAGTAATGAGGGAGCGATTTCTTCACCTTTTGTGGGGATTCAGTGCTGCTCAGTTTGCATAGTATTAGCTGAGAACAACTAGACTTAATTCATTCAAATATCTTAATTTTCTAAGCACCCTAAATGTTTATAAATCTTTGTAACATGAACTGAAAGATATTTAATACTATATTAGTGTTATATTTTAATGGTTTTGAATTTGGCTGCTGACTTTAATTTTGT
This sequence comes from Catagonus wagneri, assembly GCA_004024745.2. Classification (NCBI taxonomy): domain Eukaryota; kingdom Metazoa; phylum Chordata; class Mammalia; order Artiodactyla; family Tayassuidae; genus Catagonus; species Catagonus wagneri. The sequence continues at coordinate 687,235 of PVHT021183697.1, read as the reverse complement.
CAAGCATTGCTTTTTAATTTAAAACTGCTTTTTTTATATGAGAGCTTTTAATGCCTGAGGGAACAGACTGATTTGTTAATGTGATTTTCTTTGTCTAATACATAAACACTTTTTTTTTTTTTTGAACATGTGTGGAGAACAAGATGGAATGTTAACCCACAGTGAAATATTGTGTTTAAAAAAATATTTTAAAATACTTTTTTGAAAAAAAGGAAATGTTAATATTTTTTATATTTTGTCTGTTTGAATTTTTTTCTCTAGATTACTTGATTGGCGAAGTATATGTTGAGAGAATTATTGTTAAACTTCATGAAACTTTATCCAAAGCAAAGAAATTGTCAGAAGCTGAAAATAATGACTCATCAGTGTCTTTTGTCTGTGATGTGACCTATAACTATTTCAGCTCAGCAAAAGGATGCTTGCTAATGCCATCCTCTGAAGATTTATTATTAACTCTCTTTCAGTTATGTGCTGAGAGCAAAGAAAAAACACATTTGCCAGGTAATAGCCTACTGCTCAAATGTTTTGTTGGGAATCTCCGGCTCTGACCTTCATAGTGTAAGTGCCCAGGCTTTATTAATTGAATCATAATGTATTTGAAAGTTGAAAGCATTTTGAGTAAAGGGCTACAAATTTGAAACTCTTTCAGCTTTAGAAACCAAGTTAAAAATGTATGTGGACACTATGTCCAAAATTCTTATCTGATATCGAGGAAACAGTTTTGGAAGGAGCATTGATAGATGAATTGGAATCTTAGCCTCTTCACTCAGTAGCTCTGCCAAGTTGCTTCCTTTCTTTCTTTCTTTCCCTTTTTTTTTTTTCCTTTTTAGGGTTGCACCCACAGCATATGGAGGTTCCCAGGCTAGGGGCTGAATCGGAGCTACAGCTGCCAGCCTATGCTCCAGCCACAGCAATGTGGATTCCGAGTGACTTCTGCGACCTACGTGACAGCTCATGGCAATGCCAAATCCTTAACCCACTGAGTAAGGCCAGGGATCAAACCTGTGACCTCATGGATACTAGTCAGATATGTTTCTGCTGAGCCATAACAGGAGCTCCAAGTTGCTTCCTTTCTTGATGCATATTCATTTCCATATTCATAAAGGGGGAAATTAATACCTCCTTCTTTTATAGTTAAAACTTTCAATCCTGGTGTATATTAAGATGAAATTGAGATGGCCTTTTTAAGGACTATGTTCCTGTCTTATATGTTAATTCAGACTTATTTATGAAAGGACCATAAAAAATACTATTGAAAAAATACTATCAATGGAGAGCCCTTCTGCCCAACTCTTTCTTTAATACTAACTTCACTGTTAGAAAAAGAATAATATTTTTCCTATCTCCAAAGGGATAACTGTCTTATAAATAAATTCAGAGCAGAAAAAAAGCTAACTTAAAAAAAAATTACCGTTTTATTTTATTTTTTGTCTTTTTAGGGCCACACCTGTGGCACATGGAGGTTCCCAGGCTAGGAGCAGAATCAGAACTGTAGCTGTCAGCCTGAGACACAGCCACAGCCACGGCAGATCTGAGCCATATCTATAACCTACATCACAGCTCACGGTAACGCCAGATCTTTAACCCACTAAGCGAGGCCAGGGATTGAACCCACGTCGTTATGGATGCTAGTCAGATTCATTTCTGCTAAGTCACAATGGAGTTCCCGTTGTGGCTCAGTGGGTTATGAACCCAACTAGCATCCATGAGGGTGCAGGTTCAATCCATGGCCTCGCTCAGTGGGTTGAGGATCTGGTGTTGCCGTGAGCTGTGGTGTAGGTCGCAGACATGGCTCAGATCTAGCTTTGCTGTGGCTGTGGCATAGGCTAGTAGCTGTAGCTCCAGTTGGACCCCCAGCTTGGGAACCTACATGTGCCATGGGTTCAGCCCTAAAAACCAAAAATAAATTAAATAAATAAATAAATAAATAAATACAATTTTTATAGTCGTATGGCATGAGATAACTTGTATTATTGTATATTTATGATATAGCTATTTTGTTTTGGCAGCTGAATAATAATTTATGTTTTCTTAATGCTACCTTAAAAATCTCAGATCTGTAGCATGTTCTTTCAGACATTTTGTGCTGATTATAGTTACTTCAGAGAGATTACAAATTAGTGTTGACATCTTGATTTTAGACTTTCTTATCTGTAAACTGAAAAATACTTGGCTCTCCGGTGTGAATTTATTGGTCCATCAAACTGGCGACACATACAAACAGAGTAGCTTCTTACGTTTATCTGCTCTGTGGCTGAAGAACCAAGTCCAGTCTTCATCTTTGGGTATCACAAGGTAACCTTTTTTGTGTGCTCAATTGCAAAGTATCTATTTAATAATTGATCATTGTTCCTAAACAATACTCCATGATTATTGTGACTACTTATGAAAAATGATTTATGTAAGAAATCTACAGAATTCTAAAAGAAGATCCAAACATTTCTTTCTCAAAGGGCTTTGTTTTAATGATCATCCATTTAAACTCAGTTAATTGAAGAATGATTTGTTTTAGCGTATCTGCATGACTTCTAATTTATGGTCAGTGATGTGATGGTGGTGCTATCCTATGTCTTAGGCCAGTGGGGACTGTGACCATAAACCGCTCATGGCCACCACAGACAATGGTTGTTCTTCCTTGTTTTATCTAGGTGGAGGGGTCTGGTCGCTACTGCTGTAAGGGGTTAAATCATTAATGCATTTCACATCTCATATGTAAATCCACATATAAAAATGAAAATGAAGAGAATGCATCCTGAGCTGCTGGGGTCGGGTTAAATCTTTTTCCGATCATTATGCTCTTTCATGGAATAAAATAGCTATTTTCAGAAATATCTGATCTGAAATAGGTCATGTCCCCTTCATTCTGAAATAGAAGCAGCAGTCAATTTCAAATTATAAATGTTGGATTAAATCCCCTTTTTGATTGTGTGTATATTGGAGGGGGGGTCATTTACTTTGTTTGTCTTTTTGTTCAGGTAAGCTGTTATCTGCCATAACATATTTAATGTGTAAGAGGGTGTTCCCATTGGTCGCAGCACTAACTACAGCAGTTAAGTTCTTTGCATTTTTTTCAGTCTTCAGGTTCTCTTATCTGCTGTTGATGATTTGCTCAATGCGCTTTTAGAGAGTGAAGATACTTATCTTCTGAGAGTTTATATTGGAAGTGTAATGCCAGACAACAGTGAATGGGAAAAGATGAGGCAGTCTCTCCCTATGCAGGTATGTTTGAGATGGTAGAGTGCTTATTTTATTCCGAAGTTTGGATTACATCCATGGTTAAATATTTGAATTTTATTCCAGGGAAAAAACATAAATGAAACTAATACCTTACTTTGCCTTTCTGTCTTTAAATGCTCATGTATTGGATGTTTGCTATTTGCAAGATAGCAGTTGACACTTGGCAGTTGCCATGTTATAAAGTGAATAAGACTTAATTTTGCCTTGAAGGAGTCCAAATGTCAATGATTTCCTTTGGTAGAAACCAAACTTCTGGGCATCTGTAGTTTTACTAATAAACCAGCAATAATTTCATTTTCAAAGTTAATATTTTAAAGATATTCTAATAACTGTATTTTTGTTCTCTTTTTTTTGTTTGTTTTTTGTCATTTTAGGGCCGCACCTGTGGTATATGAAGGTTCCCAGGCTAGGGGTCTAATCAGAGCTGTAGCCACAGGCCTATGCCACAGCCACAGCAATGCGCTATCCGAGCCGTGTCTGCAACCTACACCACAGCTCATGGCAACACACTCAGTGAGGCCACTGAGCGAGGCCAGGGATCAAACCCACAACCTCACGGTTCCCAGTCGGATTCGTTAACCACTGAGCCACAACGGAACTCCTTGTTCTCTATCTTAATTGCATAGGTAGAAAATAATTTAAACTATTGAATGGTTTTGTATATAATTTAATGTGTTTTTTGCAGTGGTTGCATCGACCTCTTTTAGAAGGAAGACTGAGTTTGAATTATGAGTGTTTCAAAACAGATTTTGAAGAAGAAGATACAAAGAAACTTCCCAGCCATTTGTGTACTTCAGCGTTATTGAGCAAAATGATACTAGTTGCACTGAAAAAGGAAATAGTTCTAGAGAATAATGAGCTTGAGAAAATAAGTGAGTATATTTGAGCATTCAGGAATGTACATATAAATCTTGGATTAATTATAATGTAATTTTGAAGTAATTTTGATTGTACTGCAATTTATTTTTATTTAATTTTTTTTTTAATTTTAAGTTTTATTTTTGGCTGTACTCACAGCATGCGGAAATTCCCAGGCCAGGGATTGATCCATGCCATAGCAGTGACCCAAGCCACAGCAATGACAATACTGGATCCTTTACCTGCTGAGCTACCAGGAAGCTCCCTATGTATGTACGTATGTATTTATATATTTTTGGCCGCAGCTGCAGCACATGGAAGTTCCTGGGTCAGGGAGTGAATCAGAGCCACAGCTGCGACCTACACTATAGCTGCAGCAATGCTAGATCCTTAACCCACTGTGCTGGGCTGGGGATCTAACCCATGCCATCACAGAGACAACACTGGGTCCTTAACCTGCTGTGCCACAGCAGGAACTTCTTTATTTATTGTTGGGTTTTGTTTTTTAATTTTTTGATGGAAGTGTAGTTGATTTACAGGGTTATCAATTTCTGTTGTACAGCAACATGACCCAGTTATACATACATATACATTCTTTTTCTCATACTAACTTCTATCATGTTCTGTCACAAGTGATTGGATATAGTTTCCTGTATTATACAGCAGGACCTCATTGCTTATCTGTTCTAAATGTAATAGTTTGTGTCTGCTAAACCCAAACTCCCATTTCATCCCACTCCTTCCACCCCTTCCTTGGCAACCATAAGTCTTTCTCTATGTATGTGAGTCTATTTCTGTTCTGTAGATAGGTTCATTTGTGCCGTATTTTATTTTATTTTATTTTATTTTTTTTGCTTTTTGTCATTTTATGGCCGCAGGTTTATGGCCGCACCCGCGGCATGTGGAGGTTCCCAGGCTAGGGGTCTAATCGGAGCTGTGGCCACTGGCCTGCACCGCAGCCACAGCAACGCAGGATCCGAGCCACGTCTGCAACCTACACCACAGCTCACGGCAACACCGGACCGTTAACCCACTGAGCAAGGGCAGGGATCGAACCCGCAACCTCATGGTTCCTAGTCGGATTCGTTAACCACTGCGCCACGACGGGAACTCCTGTGCCGTATTTTAGATTCTACATATGAGTGATATCATACTGTATTTGTCTTTTTCTTTCTGACTTATTTCACTTGGTATGATGATCTCTAGGTCCATTCATGTTGCTGCAAATGGCATTATTTCATTCTTTTTTATGGCTGAGTAATATTCCATTGTGTGTATGTTGCCCATCTTCTTTATTCATCGGTCAATGGACATTTAAGATGCTTGCATGTTTTGGGTATTGTAAATAGTGCTGCTATGAACATAGGGGTGCATGTATCTTTTTGAATTATAGTTTTGTCTGGGTATATGCCCAGGAATGGGATTGCTGAATCATGTGGTAGTTCTAGATTCAGTTTTTTGAGTAACCTCCACATTACTTTTCATAGTGGCTACTCCAGTTTACATTCCCCCCAACAGTGTAGGAAGGTTCCCTTTTTTTCACATCCTCTTCATCATTTGTTATTTGTAGACTTCTTAGTGGTGGCCATTCTGACTGGTGTGAGGTGGTACCTCATTGTAATTTTGATTTCCATTTCTCTAATAATTAGCAATGATGAGCATCTTTTATGTGTCTGTTGTCCATCTGTATGTCTTTGGAGACACATCTGTTTAGGTCTTCTGCCCTTTTTTTTTTTATTGAATTGTATGAGCTGTTTTTATATTTTTGGAAATTAAGCCTTTATTGATTGCATCATTTGCAAATATTTTCTCCCATTCTCTAGGTTTTTTTCATTTTCCTTATGGTTTCCTTTGCTGTGCAAAAGCTTATAAGTTTGATTAGGTCCCATTTGTTTATTTTTGTTTTTGTTTTTGTTTCAAGGCTGCACCTGCATCATATGGAAGTTCCCAGGCTAGTGGTCGAATTGGAGCTGCAGCTGGAGCCTGTGCCACAGCTGCAGCAATGCTGGATCTGAGCCAGGTCTATGACCTACACCACATTTACAGCAATGCCAGATCCTTAACCCACTGAGGGAGGCCAGGGATCGAAGCCACATCCTCATGGTTGTTAGTTGGGTTCATTTTTAGCGCTTATCCATAATGGAAACTCCTGTTTTTATTTCTGTTGCCTTAGGAGACTGACCTAAGAGAGTATTGGTACAATTTATGTCAGGAAATGTTTTGCCTTATGATCTTTTCTAGGAGTTTTATGTGTCATGTCTTATATTTAAGTCTTTAAGTCAATTTGAATTTATTTTTGTTCATGATGTGAGTGTATGCTCTAACTTCATTGATTTACACGTGGCTGTCCAACTTTCCCAGCACCATTTGCTGAAGAGACTGTCTTTTTCCCATTGTATGTTCTTGCCTTGTCAAAGATTAATTGACCATAGATGTGTGGGTTTATTTCTGGTCTCTTTGTCCTGTTCCATTGATACATATGTCTGTTTTTGTACCACTACAATACTATTTTGATTACTATAGCTTTGTGGTATATGAAGTCTGGGAGGGTTATGTCTCCAGCTTTGTTGTTCTTCCTGCTTTGGCAATTCTAAGTCTTTTATGGTTCTATGTAAATTTTAGGATTATTTGTTCTAGTTATGTGAAAATGTCATTGGTAATTTGATAGAGAGCACATTAAATCTGTAGACAGCTTTGGGTAAGATTATACTGCAGTTTATTTTATTTATTTATTTATTTATTTATTTATTTATTTATTTATTAAAGGACCTTGTTTTCCAGTTAGGGAGGCTACAAAATTAGTAACTGATTCTTCAGAGCAGGCACAGGCTTTTCCAACTCTGGACACCCAGGTTGCAGAAGCACCTTGTGGGACTGATCAACCAGATCATGCTTTCTCTGGAGAGCACAGGGTCAGTCTTTTGAGGTCCTGCATTCCAAGTCCATAGCTGATAAACTCCTGTTAGAGGACAGACTGAACCAAGCTGAGGGCAAAATCAGGGTGGAATCAACTTCCTTCCTGCCCTGGGGAACACAGGGTACTCTAGCCCAATTCTTTCCAAATCATGGTCCATTCAAAGTCTGCTTTCTGCCAACAGTAAACCCCAGAGGTCAGGAGACTGAAGGTTGTAGATGTCTACATGTGGTTGCCTTAGACGCCCAGAGGAGCCCTCTCCTCCAAGATCCATCCTGTACCCTCTGATCCTGCAAACCACATAGAGTAGTACACCCACATTTCCAGGGTTGGATGACATCAGATGAGGAACAGAAGGGTGAAGACTTGAACAGACAAGCACTGCAGAAGCGAAAGCATATACTACGGTTTAAATCTTTAAAAAATCAGGAATCTTTAGCTCCTTTTAATTGTTTTAGTGATGAGAAACTTGAGGGCACTTAGAGATGAATATTAAATTGCAGTCAGAGTGAAGTATACTAAAATCTTGCTATGATCTTGTTAACAGTAGAGCAGAAGATCAGTTACTTAAACTGGCATGACATCAATGTAAGCAGATCCTGTGACAGATAACCCTAAAGAAACCAGTTAAATGAGTCTTCTGTTTCATCAGGGATTCTGAATTTTTGGTTAATTTTTGAATCACTCTACCTTTGTCTGTGCCTACAATTTTTTCCTGTCAAGTAGAGTTTCAAATGCTGAGTTCCAAGATGATTAAAAAGCTCCCCCATAGGTAACGATGTAGACGTGTAGAAAGGAGTGTGACCTCTATAGAATGGTATGAAAGGTGGAAGACTTGCATAATTCCTGTGTCAGTCTTGGTTTTGAGCTCTCAGCTAAATATGGTTCCTCACAGAGAAGACTATGTGGTCTATAAAAGAAAGCTGGAACACGTGTTAGGGTGAGCCAGCTGCACTTGTAGTTGAGATCAAGTAGACTAACCTGCAGTTTACCCACAGAGTGAATCTGTCCAAAAACAAAACTGGAAATTAGAGTAATAAATTTTGTAGTAATTTATTTTTATTCGTTAGTTACTAATTACAAACTAACAACATTACATATTTAATATTTAATCTTCTCATTAACCGTATCAGTTAGATATTATTGTTTTTCTTATCTGTAGAAACAACACTGAGTGGTTATGCTGTGAGCCATATGGAGAGTCCTGTTTTTCTTATCTGGAGCTCTCAAGGAATGGAATTAGATTTTGAAACAGGTTGCAAGTCTTCTGACTCCAAAATCTATATCTGGCTTTATAAAAGGGAGTTCTGACTAATTATGTATTAAAAATATGTGATATGCCAGGTTTTGTGATACTTGGTCATTTAATTCTCGTAGTATCCCATGAGGTAGATTTGTAGTATCCTAGCTGATAAATATGTATACAGCTCATTTGAATCGAGACTAGTTTGTCCCGAGCCCCATGCCATGTTTGCTATAGCACTCTGTCTCCCATTTCTTAAAACATTAGCTTGGACTTCTCAGGTCTTGGATCCCGTAGTTGTTTATCCTGGATGCAACTTCATATCATTTGGAGCAAAAGTAGTACAAAGATTCTACCAGTATCTCTGGTAATTGAGGTCCCTGTCACCTTCTTAACTAATCAGAAAAGGGATCAAGTAAGGTCTGGGAGAGGAGTGGTATTTTGTGTTCAATGTCCTCTGTTTTCATTATCGTTGAACATCAAAGAGTTGAACATCAGCTCAGAGATAATTTTGAAATTAGCACAGCAGTGTTGGAAAATGGGGCAGAGAAGTGCAAACAATTGAAAGGTCTGGTCACAAAGTGCATTTGACAATGTGTTGTCCATTCTTTTAGTTGCAGAACTGCTCTATTCATTGCAGTGGTATGAAGAATTAGACAATCCACCTGTTTTTCTAACTGGATTTTGTGAAATGCTTCAAAAAATGAACATTACGTATGATAGCTTATGTGGACTTGGTAATACTTCTGGCCTTTTGCAGCTGTTATTTAACAGGTAAGAATATCAGTTTCCAATTTTTTACAACTGTTTTGCTAGTTTATGGCTTTGTGTTTATAAAATGTAAACCCACTTCATGCTAATCTTTGAACCGGAGGGTTGATCTAAATTAATCCCAATTCTTAATGATAAATACTTTGTGGATACTGAGTACTCAGTTTACTCCTCTGGGCAGGTACTTGGAGTTTGCCTATGTTACTAAATTCTTAAATACATTCAAGGGACAGATGACAAAGAAGGAAATTGAACCCTGTAGAAATTGTTTTCATTCGTCCCATCCTTCATTTTCATGTGACCCATCCTTCCACTATTCTTTCTACCTTTTTCCTTTTATGTCATTGCAGATGTGTCTTAATATCATAACCACAAAACTCTCTCCCCAGATGACGAAGTAGGTATGAAAAGAGACTCCTAAAAATTATAGCAGTTAGTTGTTTAGCTTGTTGAAAGTACTTTGTTGGACTCTCTTCGTTAAGAGTTTTCATTGACCTATAGTATTTTTCATCTGCTTTGCAGTGTCAGAGGCCCCAGGCTGAACAAGTCTTCCTCTAGAATCCTACTCCACGTACTTGACACTCAGAACTTTCCTTGGCAGATACTAATATATTAATACCTCCTTGGCTCCTCACCTTCAACCACCCTAGGTGTCTTCTGGGATATGCCTTCTTTCCTTTGGTTCTAAAGCCTAATCTTTAAGGTCATCTCCCTTGTTGGGACTTGAGAGGCTTTGGGATTTCCTTGGGATGATAGCTCAGAACCAGTGGTAGAGGAGTGTCAGAAGCCTAAGTTCCCAATCCTTTTGGTAACAGCGGTCGTTTGGGTGCAAGAGTCTGACTTTATATCCTCACAAGGTGCTTTATTTTGTCCTGTAAAAGGAATCCAGGTGTAAACAGTGTTTAAAAATCTTAAGTACGCTTTCAAAACAGATTTTTTTCTTTTTCCTTTTTTTTAGATCCAGGGAAAATGGCACCCTTTGGTCTCTTATTATTGCTAAGTTGATCCTTTCCCGAAGTGTTTCATCTGATGAAGTAAAACGGCACTATAGGAGAAAAGAAGGGTATTCTCATTTAAAATATTTTTACTTTGAAATTTATTATGGTTGGTCACTGTGGCAGCCCCAAACTAACAGACATTCTCTAAGGAATCAAGAAAACAAGATTTAGGAAATCGAGGAAATTAAAGAAAATGGAATTTCGTGTAAAACAAGTCCAGTTATTTTAGGTTGAGGACGCAGTGCTTTTTTCAATAAGCATTTTTAATCTTAAAACATTTGTTGTGGAATTGTATGCTTGCTTTAAACAATTTGCATTTCATAAACTTATTTTCTTTTCCCCAGAGATCTCTCTGGAATCTACTTTTTTCCTCCTCGCTAACGTCCTTCTTTCATTACTTTATTTGCTATATGGAGGATCATATTTGCTAAATAAGGATCATCCGATTGAAATACAGTCTAAAAGTGCAATAAATGTGGTTTTTGTTTTGTTTTATTTTGGCTGCACCTGTGGCACGTGGAAATTCCCAGGACAGGGCTCGAACCCTCACTACAGCGCTGATCTGAGACACTGCAGTGACAACGCCGGATCCTTAATCCACTGTGCTGCAAGGGAACTTCCATGAAAGTTTAGCTGGGTTTGTTTTTTTTCTTTTTTGTCTGTTTTAGGGCCTCAGCCACGGCATATGGAGGTTCTCAGGCTCGGGATCGAGTTGGAGCTGCAGCCTCCGGCCTGCACCACAGCCAGAGCAATGTGGGATCCGAGCCACATCTCCAGCCTACATCACAGCTCATGGTAATGCCAGATCCTTAACCCACTGATCAAGGCCAGGGATCACACCCACGTCCTCATGGATGCTAGTTAAGTTCGTTAACCACTGAGCCATGATGGGAACTCCAGAAAGTTTAGTTTTCGATACAAATAGTCTTTCAAATAGAGGAATCTATGGTAAATAATGTTAGGAAAACTGGACGTGTTTGAAAAAAATTGTGAGATCTGCTCCTTTACATTGCATGTAAAAGTGAAATCCAAGTGAAAAGCAAATGAAAAGAACAGATCTGTAAAAGTATTAGAGTAAAATAAGAGACTCTATATAATCTTTGCGTGAGAGAGATCTTAAGCAAAGCACAAAACCCAGAGTCCATTAAAGAAACGATAATCAATAATCTGATTTTATAAAAACAAAAACCTTGGTGCCCATCAACAGATGAATAGGTAAACAGAAATATGGTATATACATAGAATATTTTTCTGCCTTAAAAATGAAGGAAATTTTGGTATGCTAGAATACAGATGAACTTTGAGGACATTATGCTAAGTAGAGTAAACCAGTCACAAAAAGATAAGTACTGTACGATTCCACTTATGTAAGATACCTAGCATAGTCAAATTTATAGAGACAGAAAGTAGTTATTGTCAGGGACTGAGGGGAGGAAGATGGCGAGTTCTTATGTAATGGGTGGAGTTTCAATTTTGTGAAATGAAAAAGTTCTGTAGATTGGTGGCACAGCGATGTGAATGAATTTAAAACTACTGAACTATATACACTTAGAAATGGTAACTGTAGGAGTTTCCACTGTGGCCCAGTAGGTTAATGATCATTCGTCTCTGGAAGTGTGGGTCCCACCCCTAGCCTGGCACAGTGGGTTAAAGATATGGTATTGCTGCAGCCATGGTGTAGGTCGCAGCTATGGCTTGGGTTCAGGCCCTAGCTTGGGAACTTCCATATGCCGCAAGGGCAGCCTAAAAAGAAAGGAAAAGAAAAAAGAAAGGTAATATAGTAAATTTGATATAATGTATATTATACCGTGATTTAAAAAGAAAAAAGACTTTTTTCATTTTTAAAAATTTTTTTGAAGTATAATTGATTTACAGTGTTTTGTTGAAAACCCTATATGATAAAAATACAGTAAGCAGAAGGTAAAGGGAAGATGGCAAAATGGAAGAAAACATTTGTAAATTAATAAGTAGTTAATATCCATAATATGTAAATAGCTTCTGTTAGTAAAACTAGTCAAATTGAAGAATGTACTGAGGACTTGAAAAAGTAATTCATAAATGAAATAGTCATAAAAGGAGATTCATTTATAGTGTGAAATATGAAAGAATTTGCCTTATTAATGATAGAAATACAAATTAAAAGTGGTACATTTTATCTATCATATTGCCAGGAATTTAAAAATTCATTGAGTACAGCAAAACAGTTAAATCTCTACATTTTTAATGAAAGTGTAAATTGACTATGCTTTTTTGAAAAGCAGTTTGAGATTATCAAAATATAATACATTCAAATCCTTTGATTTTTTGGGATTCTACTTCCAGGAATCTAGCCTTAAGAGATATTTGCACATATGCAGACTAATCTTTGCTCAAGGACATTTATTACAGAATTATTTGTAAGAGGAAGAATTGGGGGAGGGGAACTAAATGGTCACTAATAGAGAAATAGTTAAATGATGATACTATGGAATATTTTTGGTTTAGCTTTCAGTTAATTATGTAGCTTTAATATAGAAAGAATACTTGATACCTACATTCTGATGTAAAACGATGTCCAGAGTATGTAAGTGGCAAATAATACAAAACTTAGGTAAATAAAACCCAACTATAGATACATGCACATGTATGGCTATCATTTCATACAAAGGACATGTGACTGGTGCTCTTTAATTTGAATCAATTGACTCTTCTGATCCATTGTTAGACACATTATTCATTGCGCTGCTGGCCCTCCTTAGTCAGTTGACTCTTAAACAGAGGGTAATCATGTATTGTTTGTATAATTTTAAAAAATCATACATGGGGGAATTTATAATGGTTATTTTATAAATTAGAAATGTAGAAAAGAGAAAGAAGCAGCAAAAAATTATCTGCAGTCTCATGATTCAGAATTAGCAAGTGTCAATCTCTTTTTCTTGCTTTTATTTTTTCTATATAGTTATTTAATGGAAATATTAGTCTTTTTGAATAGTATGAATAAAAGGAATTTTCTGAAATTTAACTGAGTATTTAGGATAAATATTCTTAACCTTTTTTCTTTGAACAGTTTTTTTCCACTAACAGAAGGTAATATGCATACCATTCAGAGTCTCTGTCCATTTTTGCCAAAAGAAGACAAGAAAGAATTCATTGCTCAATGTATACCTGCCCTTTTGGCTTGGACCAAGGAAGATGTTTGCAGTATTAATGGTTAGTTGCTTGGTAATAAATATTTCATTAATTTAATTGCTACTTGAGATGATATAGGTGCTTCTTGGGAGTTCCCGTCGTGGCACAGTGGAAACGAATCTGACTAGGATCCATGAGGTTGCAGGTTCGATCCCTGGCCTCGCTCAGTGGGTTAAGGATCTGGCGTTGCCATGAGCTGCAGTGTAGGTCACAGACGTGGCTCAGATCCCGCGTTGCTATGGCTGTGGTGTAGGCCGCTGGCTACAACTCCGATTAGACCCCTAGCCTGGGAACCTCCATATGCCACTGGTGTGATCCTAAAAAGCAAAAAAAAAGAAAAAAAAAGAAAAAAGAAATAGATGCTTCTTAGTATCTAAGTACAATTTATCATAGATGAATTATAGCTGATTTTTCTTCCTAGTTTATACATATTGCTACTTGACAAGTAGACTCAATAGGATGTATGTCATTGGAGAGTAGCTATTATCATTTTGTAGTACAGAAATGCTACAGTGTTGTGGGGATTTTTTTTTTTTTTGGGGGGGGGGCACACTTCTGGCATGTAGAAGTTCCTGGGCCAGGGATCCAACCTGAACCACAGCAGTGATCAAGCCACAGTAGTGATAGCACCAGATCCTTAACCTGGTAAGCCACCAGGGAACTTTTTTTTTTGAGGAATGCTACAGCCTTAAGGAAAGTTTTACAACCACACATATCTTTTAACCATCTTCTCTCTATATAGCTTTTTTAACTATGCATCATTTCTCCCTCATCAACCAATGGTTGAACTAACAAAGACAAAAGAGGGAATGGCGTTTGTTATATTTTAAACTTTTTGGACATTCTGTACCCTTTTTGGACATTCTGTTCATTTGTTTATTAATTTAACAGACATTTATTGAGCTGTGGCTACGTGGCTGTTCCTTTTGTAGAGAAAACAGGCAGAAAGTTACCAGATAACTGATGTAGCGCAAAAGATGTCATTTGTGTGAAAGTGTCAGAAAAGGAGTTTTCCAGTTTGCTTTGAGATATCAATGGCGATTTCACAGAAATATTTCAACTGAGTGATGAAGGATAGTTTTCCATATGGACATTGCTGGGGAAGGGCATTCCAGGTACACAAAAACATAGAAGAGTGCAGGTAGTTCATTTCAGTTGGCATTTAAGGTAGAAACTTGGAGACAAAGGGTGTTAGGGTGCCCAAGAATATTGATTTTGAAAAATAGTAGGGAACAGATCATAAAGGCCTAGTTGTATAGGTTAAGGAGTTTGGGCTTTAAGCTGTAGGGGATAGGGAGCTATAGGCCCAAATTAGGGAGGAGAGTAGTAAGATGATCACATCTATATTAGAAAGATTACTTCAAGAACTGTGTGAAGGGTGAATGTAAGAGAAGAGAGATTAGAGGTAGAAACCAGATAGGGAGCTGGTGGAAGAATCATAATGAAAGATAGGGAGCTTGAATCAGGGCACGTGTGATAGAAAGGAGATGGAAATGGAAGAGGGAGGAAATGGAAATGGTGAGGCTCCGTGATTATATTTCTGGATTGGGTAGACAGAAGTACCATCCTATAGGAAACCATTTAGGAGGCTTGAGGGTTGAGAGGAGGTTGGGGAAGGAGTATACAGGGAACTGATGTTAACTTTTAGATTAGATTAAGATTAAGGTGGTTATGGAATAACTGTTCAAATGGAGACTGTCAGTAAGCAATAGGCTATTGGCTAGGTGGAAATACTGTTTTCAAAGTCCATGTCATGCAGTTTGCTGTATAATCTGTAAATGAGGATGAGCTTATTTAGGGAGAGTGAAGAGTGTAAAGAATATCAAGGGAACACCAGTAAATAGATTTAAGGGGTATGTGGGTAGAGGGAGCTGAGAATAAGCACTGAAGATAAAGAGAAGCAAAGGAGGAGTTTGGAGTAATACTCCTCACCTGTTAAATGCCACGGAAGGTCAGATCAAATCAGAGACTGGAAAGTATCCATTGGCTTTGGCATTGTTGGAATGAACAGTGGTGAGAAAGTGTGGACAGTCTGTTCTAAGTGTTTGGTGGAAAGGGATGTAGAAAGACACGAAAGCTGGAGGTGAACACAAGGTAAAGCGGGAGTATATGTTGTGGGGGCGAGGGAAGAATAGAAAATAGAGACAGAATAATTGTGGCAATTCTCATTTAGAAGACGATGGGGTAGGGTGCGTGTAGAATGGTATCTAGAGCAATTAGAAGAGGAATTCTCTTATGGCACAGTGGGTTAAGGATCTGTCATTGCCACTGCAGAGGCTCAGGTGGCTACTGTGGCATGGGGTTGATCCCTAGTCTGGGAACTTCCACATGCTGTGGGTGCAGCCAAAAAAAAAAGGAAAAAAAAAGGTAGAGAGCAATTAGAGGAAATCAGCCATGTGTAGGCAGAGAAAAGATAAGGAGAAGGTATAGGGTGGGTACAGATGGAGTTCCTGTTGTGGGTCAGCAGGTTAAGAACCCAACTAGTATCCAGGAGGATGTGGGTTTAATTCCTGGCTTCACTCAGTGCGTTAAGGATCTGGCATTGCCTTAAGATGTAGTGTAGGTCACAGACTTGTCTTGGATCCTGTGTTGCTGTGGCTGTGGCTGTGGTGTAGGCTGGCAGCTGCAGCTCCAATTCACCTCCTCACCTGGCAACTTCCATATGCCAAGGGTGTGGCCCTAAAAAGAAAAAGAAAAAAAAATGTTATAACCATGTGTAGGTAGACACAAGATAAGGAGAAGGCATAGGCTGAGTATAGATGTGGATATAGAGGGGGTTGGAAACTTCATGTCTTCATGTCTCTTTGGTCACTTAGTAAGTGGGAACTGGATTGTAGATTTTAAAAAGAAAGTAGTGAAAGTCTGAAACAGTGGAAGAAGAATATGTTCATAACAAACATAATAAAAAAAATTGCTTTGATAGCGTGAAGGGCCAGCCCATGTCAAAAATAAATTTTTTGTGGCATAAACTTTACCTTTGAGTTCACTTACATCGTTTCACTGTGGGCTTTGGTTGGGATTTGCAGTCCTGGAACAGCAGGGATACAGCTGAACTGACTGTGCATGGAAGGAAGAGTTACCTCGTGGGGGTGCAGGTGATTCCTCCAGCACAGGTTGTAACTGGAAGAGGGGGGTGTAGAGAGAAGGTCCAGGAGACGGGGGCTGCGGTTCACACAACTGTGTGCTATTCACACAGACCAGAAGGTACCCAGCCATGTAGAGACTACCAGGGAAAGGAGGACGTTTTGGGGATTTGACAACCAATTTTGTTCTTCTAGCCAAAGTGATGAAAGAAAATTAGCTAACAAATTAGTTATCAGAAAATCAGTTGTTTCGGATTAAACCTGGGCCTCTTTTATTTTTTCAGCAAGATTAAATAGAAAAAAAATTCTTCCTCTACCTTGAAAAGAAAATTGCATTATTTTTAATTTATTTTTGCTTCCTTCCTTGGTTCCCTTTTGTCTACCAAATAAAAACCTAAGTCCTTAGTTTGACTTATAAGACATTTTTAATTGTTATTCCAATTGATTTCTCTAGTTTTACCTCTTTTGCTTCCTCTCTGGACCCTGGCCATGCTAAATTCTCATGAATTTTGAACATTCTGTGCTTTCTTATACCTTTGTGCCTTCACACTCCTTAAAATGTCCTTTTTCTAGTCTTGCAGACTTTTTATTTATCTTTTGATAAATCCCAGTTCAAACGTCAGTCTTGGGAAGCCTTTTCTGACTCAGTCTAGTTTCCTGTCCTGGGCTCTCAGTTTTTTGTCCATATTATATTCTAATTTGTTTTGAAATCTGCCAGTAGTGCTAGGTGAGTCCCTCCAGGGACTGAATTTTGTTCAACTTCCTCTCCCTGGCATCTAGCAGTGCTTGTATTCACTCATTTGTTCTTGGTTTAGTCAGTCAAAATCAACGTCTGTAACTCAGACATTGTGCTAGGCGGACATGTATAGCGGTCAGTAAAACACAAGTTTCCTGCCCTCGTGGAGCTTACTTTCTAATTGAAATAAAAATAACTAAACAAACATTAGTGTTATAAAGGCAGTAAACAAGTTCTATTAGAGAAGTGAGGAGGGGCATATTTTTTATACTTGAGAATTTCAGAGCAGAAGCAGAGTGGAAGGAATTTCAGAGCTGAGAGCTGAAAGATAAGGGGGAACCAGGGATTCCAAAGAGGAGGGAATCCCCATAGTAGATGGTTGCTTATTGAATGAGTTATGAAACAGTATGTTCTGTTTAACTTTGCACTCTAGTTAGGGCTTTGGTTGTTTTTTGAGAGGTGAGCATGCTGAATAAATCCTATACTTAAGACAAAAAAACAGCTCAGGTTAGTTTAATGCACAGTATCTTTCACTTGCTCCCCCTCACCTCCACCCCCACGCTTTTTTTTATGTGCTGTCCTGAGTGCTGAGTCCATACGGAGACAGGGTCCCTGCCCTGTGGAGCTTAGAAGCTTATTCGTTGACTCGTGCACATAAGCCCTAATTTTTAGAGTCCTTAACCTGGACTTTTTTTTTTTTTTTTTTGGCCACCCCTGCAGCATATGGAAGTTCCTAGACCAGGATCAAACCTATGATGCCGCAGAGACGATACTAGGTCCTTAACCCACTGTGCCACAGCAGGAACTCCAGCCCGGGCACTTCTGAAGAAAGTTTTTAACCTATCTCAGTAGATTTTCTTTTTTATAGTAGCAATACAATTAAACATTTGTTTTAATTTAAAATTTTTCTTTAGGAGGTTTTGGACATCTTGCCATTTTTAATTCGTGTCTGCAAACTAAAAGCATAGATGATGGAGAGCTGTTACATGGTATATTAAAAATTCTGATAACCTGGAAGAAAGACCATGAAGATATTTTTCTTTTCAGTTGGTAGGTAATTCTTTTATGCTATATTTTCCTCTCTATATGCAATATGGACTCAGATAATATATCTTAAAGTCACAATTTTGTAGAATAATGGGATGGTAGGTATTTAAGTCAGTCTGTTATAAGATTTACATTTTTATAATTGAATGTATATTTAATTTTTCAATATTTTGTTTTGTTTTTGTCTTTATCACAGTAATCTGTCAGAAGTAAGCCCAGAGATACTGGGTGTAAATATAGAAATAATGCGATTCCTATCCCTGTTTCTGAAATACTGCTCATCTCCTTTGGCAGAGAGTGAATGGGACTTTATCATGTGCTCCATGTTGGCTTGGTTGGAGGTAAATTAACCTGATGTGTCATCACCCTTGTTGGGTCTTTATGTATATCTGTGTACCAGAACTATCTACTAATCTTTAAATAATGATTGTAGTTAGCTCCTTTGTGAACATTTAAACACTTTATATTCTTCACTAGCTGCTACTTAACAGATCAGTAAAATGATTGAAGTTTGGTATCTGCCATTATCATTCAGTAACCAGTCTGCTGACTGCTTTTATTTTTTATTTTTTTAATTTTTAAAAAAATTTTTAACCATTTTTATTGTTTCCATTATAGTTGGCTTGCAGTGTTCTGTCAATTTCTACTGTATAGGAAGTGAGCCTGTATACTATATACATATATATACACACATATATGTACATATACACACACATATACACATATATACTTATACATATATATGTATATATGTATGTCATACATATATATATACACACACATATGTATATTCTTTTTTGCAAATTATCCTCCATCATGTTCCATCATAAGTGACTAGATAAATAGTTCCCTGTGCTGTACAGCAGGATCTCATTGCTTATCCACTCCCAGTGCAATACTTTGCATTGCTGACTGCTCTTAAAATGTTCCCTCCATTTTAGTATATTTACAGCACAGCCCTTTAAGGTTTTATCTTTTCATGACAAGTTTTTTGGTCTTTTGGTTCTGATTAAATTATTCTTAAAATGTACTGTTTCAGTTTTGCCAGAGCAGTGCATTAAAGATCAAGCAAATTCAGAAGGAATTGATGTTCTTTTTATGAGCCAGAGCAACCAGATGTGTAATACTCGAGGGCTCTGATGCAGTAAGTCAGAGTCGAATTGGTCTGAATCTCTGCTTTACCTGCTGTTAGCTGTGTGGCTTAGGGTATTAAACTTTACCTAGCTGAACCTCAGTTTCCTTATTTTAAAATAACTTAGTAGGAGTTTCCGCTGTGGTGCAGTGGAAGTTTGTTGTACCTCAGTTTCCTTATTTTAAAATAACTTCATAGGAGTTTCCATGTGGCGCATGGATCCTTAATCAAGGTCATGTTGTCTCTGCAGTCCCTTGGTCTCTGCTGAGGCTTGAGTTTGATCCCCCGCTAGTGTAGTGGGTTAAAGATCCAGCATTGCCAAGGCTGTGACCTGGGTTGCAGCTCAGGCTCAAATTTAATCCATGACCCTGGAACTTCCGTATGCCACAGGTGCAGCCAAAATAAAATAACTTAATAATACCCAATTGGTGGGACTCCTGAAAAAATTAAAAATGTGTTGTTAAAGTATGTAGCTTACTAAATGGTAATTGATATTTATTTTCTTTCATGGTTTTAGAAATAAAAAAGAACATTTCATAATAAATGAGTTGATTCTAATTCCTAATATTTAATTTTGAAAAAAGTTATTTTGATGTAAAATATATAAATGTCTCCTGAGACTATCCATTTCAACTGCTGCTTATTTTTATATTTAGAGAGATGAAAGGGACTTCTTTTTATTGCCTTGATTTGTAGTATTCTAGAAGAAGTCTGCTTACTTATTTGATTTTTGTTTCTTCAGACAACAAATGAGAATCAAGCATTGTATTCTGTTCCACTTGTACAACTCTTTGCCTGTGTCAGCTGTGATTTGGCCTGTGAACTCAGCGCTTTTTTTGATTCCACAACTCCAGATACCACTGGCAGTCTTCCTATAAATCTAATCAGTGAATGGAAAGAATTTTTTTCTCAAGGCATCCACAGTTTGCTTTTACCTCTTTTGGTAACTTTTACAGGCAAGTGAACAAAGGAATAATAGTAAGGTGACCTTTTGGGGAGTTCCTGTTGTGACTTAGTGGGTTAAGAATCTAACACAGTGACCATGAGGATGCAGGTTTGATTCCCTGGCCTTGCTCAGTGGGTTAAGGATCTGGTGTTGCTGTGAGCTATGATGTAGGTTGCAGATGCAGCTCGGATCTGGCATTGCTGTGGCTGTGGCATAACCCGGCAACTGCAGCTCCAATTTGAGCCCCAGCCTAGGAACTTCCGTATGCCTCAAGTGTGGCACTAAAAAGCAAAAAAAAAAAAAAAAAAAGGGAAAGAAGAAAAGAAAGAAAAGAAAATGGCTTGCTGAAAAATTTCAAAAAAGATAAAAGCCAGAAAAAATCCTTTGAATGTTTAGGTTATATGGTACAAAATAGTAAAAGAGTCAGAGGGAAGCTTGGCACCTCAGAAGCATTATATATGCTTCTGCTTTATGGCTAAGAATTGAAAAATGAAGACTATTGACTATTAAAATTAAAGAAGACTATTAAAAATTAAAATAATAATTCAGAGAACATGATTATTTTAACTCAAACCTCTTTTCCTTTAAGGGTGAGGTAATAGAAGTCATTATGTAGTTGAGATTATCTGAAATCTATATTCAGTTCATGTTTCTAGTTAAGACTGCTTTAACTTTTGTCCAATTTTTATTTCATTTTCTTAAATAACATTTGGTTGTCTATAAATCAGTCGAGCTGTATTAACTCATTTAGTTTTGGGGTATGAATGTTTCTTTCCTTTTTGTTGTCAGATGAAAGCAAAGATACATCTGAAACATCGTTTCAGAACGCGATGCTGAGGCCCATGTGTGAAACGTTAACCTATATCCCAAAGGATCAACTGTTGAGTCAGAAGCTCCCAGCAAGATTGATTGCTGGCCAAAAAACAAACTTGCCAGAATATCTCCAGAATTTGTTAAATACGTTAGCCCCATTACTCCTGTATAGAGCTCGGCCTGTGCAAATTGCTGTCTATCATATGCTATACAAGTAAGAATCCTTTCAATCAAACAGTGTTGTGGTGGTCTAAAGAAATGGAATATAGAGTTCCCGCTTATGGCTCAGCAGTTAGCGAACCCGACTAGCATCCATGAGGACGTGGGTTCAATCCCTGGTCTTGCTCAGTGGGTTAAGGATCCGGCGTGACCGTGAGCTGTGGCGTAGGTCACAGACGTGGCTCATATCCATTGTTGCTGTGTCGTAGGCCATTGTCTACAGCTCTGATTAGACCCCTAGCCTGGGAACCTCTATATGCTGCGGGTGTGGCCCTAAAAAAAAGACAAAAAGACCAAAAAAAAAAGAAATGGAATATATATTTCGTTTTAATTCTTAGTCATTAAAAAAGTAAAAGCAACAACAACAAAGTAAATGACTGTGCATTTCAGTATCAGAGATGCTACGTTTTTGATCTTTTAGGTCACTGTTCTCCACGCACAGTTTACATTTAGATAGTCCTGGCCGTAAGGGGTTATTTCAGAAAAAACTCAGTAAAAAGATATATTCATTGCAAAATAAGTATTGGTTTTTCTTTTAAGCATGATCTGACAACAAACAGTTTAAAATGTAATTTAAATAATATTCTAACTTCCAGATTGATGCCTGAATTCCCACAGTATGATCAGGATAATCTAAAGTCATACGGAGATGAAGAAGAAGAACCAGCCTTGTAAGTTTTTGTAAATACAGATCTTCCTTGATTTATGATGGGATTACATCCCGATAAACCCATTGTACTTTGAAAATAGTGTTGAGTCAAAAATGCATTTGATATGCCTAATCTCCTGAACATCAGCCTAGTTTAGCTACTTAAATGTGCTTCTGCACATTTCTGTTAGCCTGCACTGGGCACAATCATCTAACACAAAGCATGTGTTATGACAGAGTGTTGAGCATCTCATTTAGTTTATTGAGTACGATACTGAAAGTGAAAAGCAGAATGGTTGTCTGGCTGTGGAATGGTTGTTTACCCTTGTGATCACATGGCTGACTGAGAGCTGCAGTTTGCCACCGCTGCCCATCATCATGAGAGTATCATACTGCAAATTGCCGGCCTGAGGAAAGATCAGAATTCATAGCATGGTTTCTAGTGAATGCTT
Organism: Catagonus wagneri; assembly: GCA_004024745.2. Taxonomy (NCBI): domain Eukaryota; kingdom Metazoa; phylum Chordata; class Mammalia; order Artiodactyla; family Tayassuidae; genus Catagonus; species Catagonus wagneri. Next base: position 664,969 of record PVHT021183697.1, on the reverse strand, counting down.
ATCACTTTCGCCCTATAATAAAGTTGAAAAATTGTAAATCAAACCATTACAAATTGGGGGCAGTCTGCTGTTTGTTTTATTAAATTCTCGTAATCCATCATGATGACTTTAGAAGACTGAAGCAATACGAAAGCTCTAAATTTAAAGTATGTATTTGTTCTGGAGTTCCCGCTGTGGTGCACTGGGTTAATGATCCCGCTTATCTCTGTGGAGTCACCAGTTTGATCCCTGGCCTGGCCCAGAGGGTTAAGGATCTGATGTTGCTGTAGCTGTAGCATAGGTCACAGCTCCGGCTTGGATTCATCCCTGGCCCAGGAACTTCCGTATGCTGTGGGACAGCCAAAAAGGGAAAAAAAAATAGTGTGTATATTCATTCAATAGATCTTGTAAATTTATCTGTAAGATATAAATGAAATTTAGAGTTCACCCCCCAAAGATAGTCACTCTCTCTTCTGAATTTTTCTTAAATCATTTTCAGTTTTATTGCTGTTTAGTAAAACTTTCTACTTGGTAGCTGTGGAAAGATTATACCAATTCATAAATCTATTGCATACACCTTTGTGCAAAGTATTAATTAAGTGTTGAGGGGCGAATACAGTGTTAAGTAAATGTTCTTTTTCTTAAAGAGCTTATAATTCAATTTAGATGATACCACCACCCTGTAACAGAAGACGGTGTATGACAAGTGCTAAGAAAAAGGATAGGAGTTCCTGTTGTGGCTCAGCAGAAACGAACCCAGCTAGTATCCATGAAGATGCAGATTCAATCCCAGGCCTCGCTCGGTGGGTTAAGGATCTGGTGTTGCCGTGAGCAGCAGTGTAGTTCGCAGATGGGGCCCGGATCCCACGTTGCTGTGGCTGTGGTGTAGTCTGGCAGCTGCAGCTGCAACTCCAATTTGACCCCTAGCCTGGGAACTTCATGTGCCACAGGCGTGGCCTTAAAAAGCAAAGCAAAGAAAAAGACAGATGTTAGGAGGCCATACCCCCTGTGCACAGAAAGAGAAGACTTTATCTTGAGGAAGAGACACTTACGTGAGGCCTTTCAGGTTAGATAGCATTTTGGCAAGGCAGGGAGAAGTTATGCCATACCATGTGCAAAAGCCTTGAGGCATGAATGTTCAGGAAAAACTGAGTAATCACCATTTAATGTATTTTTTTAATTGTCTGTATCTTCTTCCACTGGCATATAAGCTCTGTGAAGACAGACATTTTTGTCTCTTGTTCTTGACTATATTCACCACGTTCTTGACCTAAAACAGTTAGGAATAGTTCTATTTGTTGAATAAAAGAATTAATGAACAAGTGTGTGTGGAGTAGGCAGGAGGATAGAATGGAAGATAAAGCTGGAAAGGTAATGAAAAACCTTAAAAATGACATTTTCAGGTCTTTTTTTTTTTTTTGTCTTTTTGCTTTATCTAGGGCCGCACCCGTGACATGTGGAGGTTCCCAGGCTAGGGGTCTAACAGGAGCTGTAGCTGCCAGCCTTTGCCACAGCCACAGCAACGCGGGATCCGAGCCACGTCTGCAACCTATACCACAGCTCACAGCAACGCCGGATCCTTAACCCACTGAGCAAGGACAGGGATCAAACCCACAACCTCATGGTTCTTTGTTGGATTCGTTAACCACTGAGCCACGACAGGAACTACCTTTTTTTTTTTTTTTACTGCCCTGTGGCATATGGAGTTCCTTGGCCAGGGCTCAGATCCGAGCTGCAGTTGTGACCTATACCAAAGCTGTGGCAACGCTGCATCCTCAACCCACTGTGCTGGGTCTGGGATCAAACCTGTGGTCCCTGTGCTCCTGAGAGGCCTCAGATCCTGTTGCGCCACAGGAGGAACTCCAAAAAATGGCATTTTCTAGGAGTCATTGTTTGGTAGAAGATAGAATACCACCAGCTGATTCTGGCAGTAGTATAAAGCATAAGCTATTCAAGGAAGCAAGTTGAGGTAGAGACCATTCCAGAAGTTATAACAATGCATGGAGGTTAGTGTGAAGAGTGGAGAGCTGTTCTTTGTAGACTCTAGTGACTCTTGGTATGGGATGGAGAAGGGTTGGCAATGCAATAGTGGTTTTGAAGGTAAAAACTTTAGGGCAAAAACTTGAAGACTTGTTCGTGGGTTAGTAGTAGGAAGCCATAAAGGGAGAAAGATCACAGAGGTGAAAGGAGAGAACCAAGCTAGAAGGTCATGGAGAAGAGACTATACAGAAGATACAAGCAAGTATTTCTCTTTTTGAGAATCTTATTAGCTCATCTGAAAGTATTAATGAATGCAGTACTTCAGAAAAAACAAAAATTAACTCATGTTGTCATAAATTAATATGAATGTTAAATTTACCGAAAAGACATATAGTCTTACGATCTTTTCACCCCTTGTAAGATAATAAAGGACCCAGTAGGATTTGTTAACCCTAACCATTCCCCTGTCAGCCAGGGAACTTCAGACTATCCTCTTTGGATGTGTGAATTTTTTTTTTCATCTGTAAAACAGAAGATTGAGATATATGTTTTCCAAAAGGATTCTTGGAGTACCCATCGTGACTCAGTAGTTAACGAACCCAAACATCCATGAGGATTCTGGTTCGATCCCTGGCCTCACTCAGTGGGTTAGGGATCTGGCGTCGCTGTGAGCTGTGGTGTAGGTCGCAGACGTGGCTGAGATCCTGCGTTGCTGTGGCTCTGGCCTAGACCGGTGGCTACAGCTCTGATTGGATCCCTAGCCTGGGAACATCCATATGCCGTGGGTGCAGCCCTAAAAAGACAAAAAAAAAGAAAAAGGATTCTTTAAGTGCTGTTAATCACTAGAGTCCATATTTTGTTGCATGTTTTATAATATAAAATTTTATATTTTTATGTGTTTAAAATAGGAAAATATATGTATGTATTTATATAACTTATGTCTTTCAGATTCTGTAGTTGCCTTTATGTGAAATTAGGAGTCATATTGAATCTATAAAGGGGGACTTTTGGAAGTTCTCCTGTGGTGCAACAGGTTAAGGATCTGGTGTTGTCACTGCAGCAGCTTGGGTCACTGCTGTGGCACAGTTTAAATCCTTGGACCAGGAACTTCCACAGGCCAAAAAGCGGGCAAAGGGGAAGGAGAGCATTTAAAGTGGTTTTTGGAAAATAGAGAAGGATTTTTCTGAAATGTTCAAAATTGTATATGCTGTCCATTTTGTTAAGGGATGAATTATAAAGAAAGTTGTGGTGTTTAATCATTGATTCTTAGGTCACCACCAGCAGCCCTGATGTCTCTTCTTAGTACTCAAGAAGACTTACTAGAAAATGTCTTGGGGTGTATTCCTGTTGGACAGATAGTTACTATTAAGCCACTGAGTGAAGACTTTTGCTATGTCCTGGGCTACCTCCTCACTTGGAAATTAATACTTACTTTCTTCAAAGCTGCTTCATCTCAGGTAAATGAATGTGAGACTGTGTTTGACAGTTCTGTGCTATATGTGTTTCTGTTCCTGTCCTAAACCACTTCCTTCACCTCCTTTTGGAAAAAAAGGGGTAAATGCCTCACATTTTAATCTAATTGTATCTGGATAATTTCAGACATTCTACTAAGTTTATTTCTGTCTCTACTTCCTTACCCTTCCAGTTTTTTTTACACACACACATACATTTTGCAAAGTAGTTTAATCTGTCTAATGTGCTTGGATCTATTTTTTTTTCTAACTGAATGTAGCCACCAAGTCCTTTTATTGCAGTGAACCAGATTTCTGTAATTTAATTTCATGCCCCTGTAGTAATAGTTTCAAAAGAATTGGATTTTGCTTTTTTTTTAACCTCTTTGGTCAACTTCTGACTCTTGTGGAGATGTCAGTTAATACATTATTGGGAACTTACATTATTTGAAGATCAGTGTTTAGAAAAAGATCTATGAAATATTAACATGTAGTTCAAACTGTCATTGCTAAATAATGAAAATACCCCATAGTAATTATTTTACTCAAATTATTCTGGCAGCCACTAGATGTCTCTGTTGTCTCATGTTTAAAAGAAAAGACCTCATCATCCAGGAAGGAAGCTGGAAAAATCTACTCCATTTAAAAAAATTCTTTTAGGCATATCTTCACTTTAAAAAGTTTCAAACATTGATTGAATCAGTTTAATGAAGTAGGTGGCTTCTTTGACAGGTTAATACAAAAAGACTTAATTGATTCATATTTAAAGTGGAATTGAATGTCATGACGTTCATTTCCAATGTGATTTTTCAGAATCTTTAAGGTACAATTTATGTTGTTGCTAATTACCCATACCTTGGTATAAATAGATAAACATATGCATTTTTGCATTTGTTTATCTAAGGGAAAAGTCAAATCACAGAGGCAATACTGATCTAGATGCTAAAAAATTATTTTACTTCTTTTCAAGGCTACCACTTATGTTTGTGATTTGATATAGTTTTAATTTGCTGATGGTGTATTTCAAGAGTTTCTTGCTGAGCTTTTACATTCATTTCTTAAAATATTGTTGATCTTTTAAAAATTGCAGCAAATTGAGGTCTTTATGTGTAAGAATTTTCTTATCTTTTATTCAGAAGTTAGGAACATGACCACACAACAGCAGAGCCTTGAACATATAAACCAAGTAACCCAGTAAATAACACTATTTAGAGTAATCCTAAAATAAACTGAAAATTTTCAAAAAAAACTTTGGTCCTTAATCTGAGTCCTTTTTAACTTTCTTAAAAAAAAGTAGTGAATCAGATTAAATTGGAAACAAAGCTCTGTGTTTTATAGTTTTACTGAGATATATTTCACACATCAATTTTACTTATTTAACGTGTACGGTTTGGTGCTTCTAGTGCATTCACAGAATTGTGTAACTATTAGCACTAATTTTAGAACATTTTTTAACCCCTGCCCCCCCCAAAAGCCCTTACCCATTTATAGTCACTCCCTATTTCCCCTCAAACCTCCCATCTGCTGACAACCACTAGTCTATTTTCTGTCTCTGTGGATTTGCCTATGGTGCACGTTTCACATGCGTGGCCTTTGGTGTCTGGTTTATTTCATGTAGCATAATGTTTTCAAGATTCAGTCATAGTGGAGCCTGTACCAGTATGGCATTCCTTTTCTAATGTCTGAATAATATGCTGTTGTATGACTGTACCACAGTTTGTTTATCCATTCATCCAGTGGACATTTAGGTTGTTTCCACTTTTTGCCTATTGTGCAGGAAGCTGCTGTGAACATTGGTATATACATTTTTGTGTGGACATCTATTTTCATTTATTTTGTGTTGGATACCTAAGAGTTGGTATCCAACACAAAATAATAGACATGGGTAATAGACATGTGTTTTAAATTTTTTTGTCTTTTTGGGCCACACTGCGGCATGTGGAGGTTCCCAGGCTAGGGGTATAATCGGAGCTGTTGCTGCTGACCTGTGCCAGAGCCACAGCAACACCAGATCTGAGCTGCGTCTGCGACCTACACCACAGCTCACAGAAATGCCGGATCCTTAACCCACTGAGCAAGACCAGGGATCAAACCTACAACCTCATGGTTCCTAGTCGGATTCATTTCCACCACGCCACGACGGGAACTCCTTTAGACATGTGTTTTTAAAAGCCTATTGATATATGTGATCATTTTTTAAAAGATTCTATTTTCCTTCCAACTTTTTATTTTGAAAAATGCTCAGATTTACAGAGAAGTGGATGACTGATACCATGATGCTTTACTTAAAGTATTTAAACATATATCTTCTAAAAACAAGGACATGTTTCAACATAAATGTAATATAATTAATACACTCTAATTTTGATGTCATAATATTATCTACTTGGTATTTAAATCTTTCCAGTTGTTCCAGTAATGTCCTTAATATGTTTTTTTCCTTCTCTATTGAGGATTCAGTCAAGAATCATGTTTGCATTTGTCTGTCATATTTCTTTTCTTTCTTTCTTTTTTTTTTTTTGTCTTGTTAGGGCTGCGCCCATGGCATATGGAGGTTTCCAGGCTAGGGGTCCAACTGGAGCTGTAGCTGCCAGTCTGTGCCACAGCCATAGCAGTGTGGGAACCGAGCCGCATCTATGACCTACACCACGGCTCACAGCAACTCCAGATTCTTAACCCACTGAGCAAGGCCAGGGATCGAGCCTGTGTCCTTATGGATACTAGTCAGATTCATTTCCACTGAGCCATGAGGGGAACTCCTCTCTGTCATTTTTCTTTGAAGTATAATTCCTCTACTTTCTCGTCACTCACCAGGTCTGTTATTTTGTAGACTGTTTTATAATCTGGATTTGTCTGATAGCTTCCTCATGATTAGATTCTGGTTACTTTTCAGTAAGAGTATTTTTTGCACAGGGGTGATGTGTTTTCAGTGTATCACTTTAGGAGCACAGAATGTCACGTGTCCTTCTATTGGTAAGGTTAGTTTTGGTTACTTGGTAAAGGTAGTGTCTTCTAGACTTCTCTGTTGTAAAGGTTCTTTGGTCAGTTTTTTAAGAATCAATTCCAAATCCTATGGTTTGAACTTGGTATTTGAGCATTCATAGTGTTAAGAAAATGGTGTCTTTGTACTATGAAGGTACATATGGTGTAGTGAAAGAAATAATTTTAAAATGGGTATAAATACCAAGGAGCTGCAAAGGAAATGTGAACAAGTGAAAACTATTATTTTTTTGTTTTTGTTTTCATTTTTTGTCTTTTTAGGGCCTCACCTGTGGCATATGGAAGTTCCCAGGCTAGGGTTTGAATCAGAGCTGCAGCTGCCGGCCTACGCCACAGCCACAGCAACTCAAGATTGATCCACATCTGCGTCCTGTGCTGCAGCTTGTGGAAAAGCCATATCCTTAATCCACTGAGCAAGGTCTGGAATTGAACCTGCATCCTCATGGATACTAGCCAGATTCTTAACCTGCTGAGCCACAATGGGAATGCCTGAAAACTATTATTATTGAGGTATGGTCTTAAAGCACATGTCTTACACAGACAACTGTAGTGCACCCAGTGGTGCCAGATTTTCCTGTTTAAAAAAAAATAAACCAGGAGTTCCCACTGTGTCTCAGTGGAAACGAACCTGACTAGCATCCATGAGGATGCAGGTTCAATCCCTGGCCTCACTCAGTGGGTTAAGGATCCGGCATTGCCATGACTTTGCTGTAGGTTGCAGACGCGGCTTGGATCCTGCATTGCTGTGGCTGTGGTGTAGGCTGGTAGCTGTAGTTCCCTAACCTGGGAACCTCCATATGCCATGGATGCAGACTTTAAAAAAAAAAAAAAAGAGAGACAAAAAAGATATAAACCAGAAATCCATATTTTTATGTGAAGTTTCCTGATTTATAAAATAACTGTGAGAAGACCCAAGGATGTTTTGAACTTTTAGTTTGTGCTATCATAAATGGATACTGGAATGTTTGATACAGGGTGAGTTCAGCCATAAGAACAGGATTAATTTTGAAATGCATTTTGAAAGATTAGGCATTGTGGTGTGAGGAATGTATGGAAACATGGGAGGAGAGTAAACTAATTGTCTTGAGGGGCGGGAGGGGGCGATAACGAGTAGATTTTTCTGAGCTCAGAGATTCCAGGTTGGGGATAATTTATCAACAGGGAGACAGTTTGAGAAAGACGTTAGAGGCCTATGTCGAATAATGAGGGGGTAGTGAAAGCTTCTGTCGTTTATGAGGAGGGGGAGCAGTACCATCAGGTGATACATCTGGAAAGTAAGGCTGTGGCAGATATTTTGTAGGACTTGTCCATGTAATTCTCAGTGTTCAAACGAATGCACTTTTTGTATTGGGCTCTTATGCAATCTGTTATACTTTGATTTGTCCGTATCTACCGATTGTCTTGGTTTAACTGGGCTTACTAACAAGAATTCTTTACTCTCTACCAGCTTCGAGCTCTGTATTCAATGTATCTTCGAAAAACAAAAAGTTTGAATAAATTGCTCTATCACCTGTTCAGGCTTATGCCCGAAAACCCGACCTTTTCAGAGACAGCTATTGAGCTCTCCAATAAGGACCCTAAAACATTCTTTACAGAAGAGCTCCAATTGAGTATTAGAGGTCAGTATGATGTGTGTTTGTGTTATTTCTTAGAGACTAGGTTCAGAAGGTTGTATTATGCTTTTACCCTGAGGGTGTGGAGAATAACGCTGAATGTGGGTCCTAGCTTCAAGAATGGGGACGTGTGAAGTTTTCCAAAATAGGATGTACAATTAGATCATGTCAATAGGCTGTTAAGAATTTATTCATTTTAGAAGCTTAGTTTGTTGAGACTGTTATCTTTTAAAAAAAATTTATTATGTGATAATATTTTGTAGGCCTGTAAACAGTCTTCAATTGGAGAAACAAAGATGAGTAAAATGTATTTTTTTTTCTTTACTCTGGGAGCTTACATTTTAGCTGAAGGGATAGATAAGCATGCATATAGCTATACTACATGATTATACATACGTGATTTCCTGAGAACAGAAATTTTTTTTTTCCTTTTTTAGGGCCATACCCACAGCATATGGAGGTTCCCAGGCTAGGGGTCGAATCGGAGTTGTAGCCGCTGGCCTACACCACAGCTCACAGCAATGCCAGATCCTTATTAACCCACTGAACGAGGCCAGGGATCGAACCCACAACCTCATGGTTCCTAGTCGGATTTATTTCCTCTGCGCCACAACAGGAACTCCCAGGAGTGTTAAAATGTCTTGGAAACCTGAGGATGGGACTTGGTCCTGTGAGTACTGAGACGGGATTTTGGGACTTTTGTATAACACATCAGTGAGGTCTAGGAAAAGTAAAGGAGGCCAAACTCTTTCTCATCATTTCTTATAAATTCTTTTTCTTATAAAAGGAATTTTCCTCCTTTTTAAAGTTTGTTTCATTTGTTTGTAATCTTTCATGTGAAATATAGAGTGCTGTTTCTAGGCAGGTTTTTCAGTGTTGTTTAGGACCTTCATTCTTTTTGCCATACTAATTGTTGATTTTGAATGTACGGGAGAAAGCTAGATAGTCTATAGAGTTCCTGCTTCTTTGGTATGTTTGTTTTGTGAGCTCTAGCACTAGTGTTAAGATATTAAAAGTGATTTTCTAAGGAACATACTAATATGTCTGTTTTTCTCTCTAAGAAATGTATGTTACTAACTAAGAATTTGTTTTTTTCCTCAGATACTTCAACTCTTCCCTACCATATCCCACACTTGGCTTGTTCAGTCTATCATATGACATTAAAAGACTTGCCTGCTATGGTTAGGCTATGGTGGAATAGTAGTGAGAAGCGTGTTTTCAATATTGTAGATAGATTTACGAGCAAGTATGTTAGCAATGTTCTTTCTTTTCAAGAAATATCTTCTGTACAAACAAGTACACAGCTGTTTAATGGCATGACGGTTAGTATTGTCTTGAATTTTTTTTAGAAAAGTTGTTTCACTCTTGGTTGTGTCTTTCTGGTTTAGTGGGAATGCATTACAGCTGTAGCTCTTGGTTCAGAATTTACAGAAACCGTTCATTTTGTTTTCTGATTCTTGATGTCAAATCTCAAATTAATGCATAGATTGAAATAATGTTATAATTTCATTTATCCCTACCAAGTAGTTTTTGAACATTCATTAGTTAAGTCAAAATATATTATCGGAATACCTATAGATGCCAGGCTCTGTGTGCCAGTCACCTGCAAAATGAACAATTTGGAAGGGTCAGGTTCCCTTCCTACAGTAATATATGATTTAATAATGGGAAAACAACAATACTAATAATGTGTTTTGCATTGGAAACTGGAAGGTGGCACATTGAGAGAAAGATTTCTCTGCAATCAGAGTGGGAAAAGTTCATCTGGCTGAGGGCATTTAGTGAGACCTCATGGAGGAAATTTACTTTGAGGGAGGCAGGATTTTGTTATGGGAAAACTGAGGGGAGAGGCATGTAGGCATAGAGGCGCAGAGAAAATAGTATGGCAGTAGCAAATAACTTGAAGATGAGAATGTAATTTTTGTGATTTCCTAAGAGATGATGAATAGCGCAGTGTTCATATAAAGTAGGATTCATGAAGAGAAAAAACTGCTTCTATGATGGCTTAGGGCCACACTGGTAAAGGCCTCAAATAACAATCTAAAATATTTGGTCCTCTGTCAGCACTGACAGTTTTCTTTTGAGGCAGTGATGCTGTCAGAGTTATAATCTATGAAATTGCTCTGACTGAAATCCATAACATGGGCTATTGGCATGGAGCTTGGGTTCAAATGAATCGTTACAGAGGCTCTTGGTCTCCTACACATTATGAGGAGGGCCTGGGCAGGGGTAGGTATCAGTGAGATGAGTCCTTAAAAATGGGGGGGGGGGGAATGTGAGAAATTATGTGGTGATTTATCCAGACTTGCAACTAAGTTAATATCTGGGATAAGATAGAAGGGGAAATTTAAGTTGGTGTTGTGGTTTTTAGCCTGGAAGTAGGAAAGGCAGGAGAATAAATTTGTAGAGGGTGATAATTTGTGTTTTTTGTTGAGTTTGCAATGCTAGTAAGAAAATCAAGATCAGGTATAAGTATTTGGACAGTTGATTGTTGGCTCTAAAGCTCAGGAGAATTCTGTGGTAGAGAAAGGACTGGAAGACATCTAAATAGAAGTGATATTTGATATGCTGGTTTTGGAAGAGAAGGAATAAGTAATAATAGCCCATTCTCTTATTGGTCTATGCAAAAACTATATATGGTGCAACAAGCCTAATATAATAAACATACTATTTCCTGAGCACTGTGTTTGTTTTGAAACATCTTTGAATGTTGTAACATCTCTATAAAATATGACAGGCATTTGAACCTCTTTATTAAATATCTCGTGTCAGCTAATTAAATGTGTTTACCTGTGTTTTGTTGGGGAACTAGCTGTTAGTTTTCAACTTGTCAGGATGTTTTTTGAATGAAAGGAAAGAGAAATTTAACAAAAGAAAAATTACCTTTTACGTGTGGCAGGTTAAAGCTCGAGCTGCTACACGGGAAGTTATGGCCACTTATACTATTGAGGACATAGTTATTGAACTTATAATACAGCTGCCTTCGAATTATCCATTGGGTTCAATAACAGTAGAAAGTGGGAAAAGAGTTGGCGTGGCTGTTCAGCAGTGGCGGAACTGGATGCTACAGCTAAGCACTTACCTCACCCACCAGGTAAGTGTCTGCATACGCACTTGGCTTTCCAAACCAGAGAGACAGTGCCAATTTCCTATTTGAAAGGGCAGTAAAACGTAAAATATATCTCCTCTGCTTCAATAGAAACAGATATATTTTGTTGGATAAATCCAGATATTTGCCTAAATGACATGAGCCTGCCATGCTGTTTTAATTTTTAAGGCTCTCCAAACCTTTTTTTCTGGTGCTTGAGAAGAATTGACTTTACCTCATTAACACTGTAGATGATGTGGAACAATGAAAAAATTTTTGAGAAGGAATCTTTTTGTAAGATACAGATCAACTCTCCTGTGGTTAGAGAAATCGCAGTACTTTCAAAGACCTTTAAACCAATGATAAGTCTCTAGTTTTGTTTGCACATTGTGATGGATCTCAGGCATTCTGCAGTGAAAAGAATTATTTTAAAACAAGTATATTCACCAGTATTGTAGAGCTGGAACAAATCAGCATTTGGGAAGGTGAGATAATTAATTTCATCATTTTTAGTTAAAAATTGGGAGAGTTGATCCAAATGACTTAATTAGCTTAGATGGTTCATCGGACAACACACTGAGACTGTAAAACTTGAAAACTGAGGCAGAAGCCTTTCTTTCAAGTCTGCCTTTAATTTGGAAAAATTATATCTGGTTCCTAATACTTGGGAAGTAAAAACCAATAGGCATAAAACCCAGAATTGTGAATATAGCCTAGCAGATTCTCTTCTCTCCAAATTATAATTCAGCTTTAAAATTAGTGAAATTGAATAAAAATGACATTGGTGGCTTTCAGTGTATATTGAGTTTATTTATTTATTTATTTATTTTCTTGTTAACAGAATGGAAGTATTATGGAAGGCTTAGCATTGTGGAAAAATAATGTAGACAAACGTTTTGAGGGTGTTGAAGATTGCATGATCTGTTTCTCAGTCATTCACGGTTTCAACTATTCTCTTCCCAAAAAAGCCTGTAGGACATGCAAAAAAAAGTTCCATTCAGCCTGCTTGGTAAGTCTAAAGAGAAATTAACTTACTTATATACTTACGTGTATCATATACATACATACATATATATATGCTTTCTAACCTTGGAACACAATGATGTTAAACTCTTCATTGTAGTTAATGGGGAACATTAAAAATGGTTATTTACTGAAACTGGTGGCATCAAAGCACTTTAATAAATGGATGTTTCTAAAATAGCTCTTAGCACTCAAAAAATAGATGGTCTTGTAAAATCTACGCTGTAGAGGAGACTGAAAAATTGGAACTGGTGACTACTTGACATCAGAGCTTTTTACTCTTTTTAAACATCATATTGAGAAGAAGTTCAGTATGTGTTTGGTTCCTTCAGAGGGGTGTCTTCCTTACATAGCCTCGTAAGTTGGTGCATGAGCCTAGGTGGAAAACGTCACACTGTGGCCTTTGGAAGGAATACTGAGTTGTGTTGATTTTGGCGATGAATGGAGGGAGCAAACATTTCAGTATTCTCCCTTTTTTACTTTATCATTTTAAAGTTACTTTAGGTGTATATGCAAAATGACAATTTTAAAAGTTTTTTTTAATGTTGAAATAAACTTTTCTTTTTCAGTACAAATGGTTCACGTCTAGCAACAAATCCACTTGTCCACTCTGTCGTGAGACCTTTTTCTGAGGTTTGTTTGTTTTTGTTTTTGTTTTTTCACATTGGAAATGACCCTGAAGTAAATCAGGCAAAGACAGTGGATTTGGATTCATCTTCAAGTATTGATATGGGGAGGCAAGTGAGTATTACTCTGGAATAAGACCTTATCTGTGAAATTATTTTGATTAATGTAATGATCCTAAAATCAGGTTTACTTACCTTTAGATTGCTTTGTAAATGTTTGGAAACGTGTTCTTTTACATAAGAATATTACATATTGGAGAGAAAATATTTATATTAATAGTTTAATCTCTTTGTATATTTAAAAATAAATATGGAAAAACCCTAAATTACAGAATTGGAATTTGTGAATGCATTGCACAACTGTATTATACTGATAAACCCAGTTTATTGATCTGTGTTCTAGAAGAGTCTGAGTGAGGCAAATGAATTGAGAGAATTGATTTACACCTTCAACAAATATTTTGACTTATTTGTTAGTTATGACAACAAAATTAATTAGTATTCTGATATTTATAGATTATTTTAATGATAAAATGACATTAAGCTATTAACAATAGCTTATCTTAAGCTATTTAAAGCATGCTCTGAAATCCTATATTTAAGAGTATAAACTGAACTTTAAGGTGCCTCCATTTATCAAGGGTTATGAAATTCAGAAAATTAAATTCATGACACTGACCTTTTACTGTAAAAGAAGAATTTCCTTGTGAATTGCAGACTTGTCAGTGAATTTATTACTCAGTTGGAATGAGTCTCTGGAGTAAGAATTTGAGAGAAATAGGAATTAGATTATTTTAGTCATGAAGCATAGTAGTAGTTATTTCTTTGTTAGGAGCAAAGAAATAAATGAGTTCTGAAACTTAGGGTGGTGCAAAGACAAAAGATATAAAAATGTTGTAGGAGGCTTTCAATTTTTTAAGCAAATTTTGTTGTTCTTACTGGTCAGAGTTACACTAAATTAGAGATTTGGTGGAGCTAACTTTTTCTAGCCTTCAGAAATGCAAGTTAAGAATTTTAATAATACTAAGTAAAATTCAGTATAACAGGCTGAAATGGCATAGGTGAAAAGCTACCTTTTGCCACAGCACTGTTGCTCTTAAAAATTGTGCCCAAAATATGAAAGTATAGAATTTTGGAACTTAGAATAATTTTATTGCAGTCTTCCATTACATGGAAAATATTAGCATAGCTAATAGCAAGGTTACTTTAAGGATCAGCTAATCATCTCTGTTGGAAATGTTTGATTGGCCAAGAGAAACTCATGTTAAATAAAAGTACTGCTTACCATCAACGGGGTAAAATGGTTATTTTTGAAGTAGTATGAGTGTGGTCAGAGTATTGTAGTGGAGAGTGAAGTATTACGTGTGGGTTAAAGATCTCGAGTAGTATTTGTAGATACAGTGTCCTGCCCAGTTTTGTCTGTCTCCTAAATTTCCCTCTGTAGTGTTTATTATCTTACAGCCTTGAGGCTCAAGGAGTCAGGAAGTGAAGGGCAGATGGTAAAATTCTACTACCTCTTCTTAACCCCTTTCTTAAAACATTGTCTTTCTATGTCTTTCTCCCATAGTAAACGCAAGGGATTGTGTTACTCCTCTGTGAAAGTTATACACTTTTCCTTTAAAAATTGTTTTATAGGAGTTCCTCCATGGCTCAGCAGGTTAAAAGACCCAGCTTCGTCGCTGCTGTGGCACAGATTGCTGCTGTGGCACAGGTTCAGTCCCTAGCCCAGGAACTTCCATGAGCCCTGGGTGCACCCAAAAAGAAAAAAAAATGTTTTATAATAAGACTTTGTTTATAACTTTTCCAGTATTGGTACGTCTAGGCTTCTGACCCAAATCCCAAGTAAAAAAGAAAAGGGAATAATGGAGCATTGTTTTTCCACATTATTATTTAGGGCGTCAGGTTCCTGGTGAAACACTATAATTAGGTGGGATACCTTACTCTTCATACTTAGGACTCTTAGCACATTTCTTTGAGACTTGTAAATATAAATGTATAGCTCGTTATTGTTTATATGCTAAAAAAAGGCTTTCCAAAATAAGACTGAAATTCAGAATACCACATTAAAGTTTATTTATATAGCTTTGACAACTTGAGAGCATCTCTTAAAATTCTAGTATAAGAACATCTTAAAATTGCATGAGTTTCAAAGCCCATAAGCAAAATTATTAATTTAAAACCCTAATGTAAATTGCAAATTTTAGAATTTATTTTTAACTCTTATTTATCATATGCTGTAATGAATGTACATAAGTTTCTGTGGCTTAATAACAATTAATGTTATTACTTGACAAGTTTTTGTGGTATGAATAATTAATGTTATTATTTGATTGTTATACCATATGTGCCCATTAAATTTTTTTTAATTGTTAAATATTTCAAATATACATAATAATACTATAAATGCCCTTGTACTCTTCATAAACTATTTTGCCATATTTGCTTCTGATTTTTAAAGAAATAAAATGTTACTCTTTTGTACTCCTCCCTGATGCCGTTTCCTCCTTCCCTCCTTAGAGCTAACCCACTATTCTGAAAGTTGGTGTGACTCCTTCCTGTTTAAGATTTTATATTTTACCACGTGTTTGTATCCATAAATAATATATAGCAGTTTTTGCAAAGTTTATATTTATGATATCCTATTGTAAGTGTTCTTTTGTAACTTGCCTTTTCACCCAGCATAACTGCTG
The DNA here is from genome assembly GCA_004024745.2 of Catagonus wagneri. Classification (NCBI taxonomy): domain Eukaryota; kingdom Metazoa; phylum Chordata; class Mammalia; order Artiodactyla; family Tayassuidae; genus Catagonus; species Catagonus wagneri. The sequence goes on along the minus strand of PVHT021183697.1, from coordinate 649,519 downwards.
TTCAGAATCATGTTTGCTTACAATTTCCCTCACCAGCGGTCATTTCAGTTGTTATTTTTTGCCATTTTAAACCGTGCTGCGAGTGTACATTCTTAATAATGTGTTCTCATGTAAATGTGCTAGACATTCTGGACAAATGCCCCCAGATGGAATTTAAGATAGATACTCTGTGATTTTAGATATTGTCAGATTGCTGTCCAAAGTGGTGTACAAGTTTGCACTCCCAATAGCAGTGTAAGAAAATTCTGGTTTTCTTACATCATCACCAAAACTTTTGGTCTTATCAGACTTTTAAAAAAGTTTTCCTGGAGTTCCTATTGTGGTGCAGCGGAAATGAATCCAGTTAGTATCCATGAGGATGCAGGTTCAATTCCTGGCCTTGCTCAGTGGGTTAAGCTTCTGGTGTTGCCATGAGCTTGTGGTGTAGGTCACAGATGTGGCTTAGATCCCGCATTGCTGTGGCTGCAGCATAGGTGGGCAGCTGTAGCGCCAATTAGACCCCTAGCCTGGAAACTTTCGTATGCCCCGGGTGAGGCCCTGAAAGGCTAAAAAAAAGAACTTTTCCTTTCAGAGCTGTGAGATGATGGCCCTTTTTATATTATATCTAATTTATGTTTCCCTGGATACCAAGATATTTATTGGTTATTTTTTGTTGTGTGTGAATATATTCTCTATATGCCTATTTTTCCCACAGGTTACATATATTCTTGTTGATACTAATGCTTTGTCTAGTACAGGGCTTCTTCTCAGTATGTGAGTTGGCTTTAACATGGTCTGTGACTGTCCCTAATTATACAGAATTTTTCAGTCAAATCTATCATTCTTTTCCTTTATTATTGAGTTTTTCCTGTTAGGCTTAAAAATCCGTTCCTTCCCTGAGGAAATTTAAAAATGTTCTGTTGTATTTTGTTCTAAAAGTTATGAATTTCAAAATATACCTAATTTACTTGAAACTAAATTTTGTGACTGTTGTAAGGTAGTCTACAATCTACACCATACTGATAGTTCTCAGAATATCATTTATTAAATAATCTGCCATTCCCCCTTAATTTTGTGGTGCCGGTTCCTTAACCCACTGAGCGAGGCCAGGGACTGTACCTGCATTCTCATGGATACTAGTCAGGTTCATTACCGCTGAGCCACAACAGGAACTCCTGTGATTTTTTTTTAAGGATATCAACTTCCTAAGGTAGTGCCAAGTCATCATAAAATTTATATTTGTTATCCAGATTTTATAGGGATATCTGTGGAGGCTAAGAAATCTCAGTTTGCATGGCATTCCAGATTGATGTGCTATTTCAAAAATGCAACAGTATATCGATTTACTCTTTTATTTTTTCAGCAGTGCAACATGCCCTATAGAAGACCATAAGTTTGACCACTTGAACGTACCTGGTTAGGTACTGGATACTTAAAAAATTCTGGTGCAGTTAGTGTATAGCCAGGTAGTATTGTTCCTTTTCATTCTTTAAGATAAGGCCCATCAACAGCAATAAGTATGAGTTTCATTCTTATAAGATAAGGCCCATTAACAGCAATAAGTATAAGAGGGTAGTGTATTGGAGTCTTCAAAATGTCTGTTCTGGGCATGGACTTCCTAAACTGCAGAACCGTAATCATGGGAATATCTTTCATCAGCTAGAGTTAAGAGAGTTTCTGGATCTGAGAGGGCTACACCAGTTGATGGCAAAATGAGAAGGAGAAAGCAAAAATATGTATTATATATACTATCGTCAGATTTACTTTTGCATATTGATCTTGTACTTTGCATCCTTGCTGCACCTATTAGTTCTGTGTGTATGTACGTTTATTCCTTAGGATTTTTTATATACAAGATCTTGTCATTGGCAGTAGAGATAGTTTTACTTCTTTTTCTGATCTGGATCTTTTATCAGGCATCTGGCTAGAACCTCCAGTGTTGAATACAAGTGGTGGAGCAAATATCTTTGTTTTGTTCCTTATCTTAGGGGGTAAGCTTTCAGTCTTATAGCATTGTGATGTTAGCTGTAGTTGATACAGTCAGATTTAAAGGTGAAACCAAGTACAAATCCTGAAGATAATTCATCTGATTAGGATGCATTTTCTCAATGCAAGGAAGAATAAGCTATTGGATAAATGATAAGCTCTAAGAGGCAACACATTTTTGATGAGTGCCACGCTGCTGAAAAACCATTAGGGCAGAGTTTCTCAGCCTCAGTACTGTTGGCGTTTTGAGCTGCATAACTCTTTGTTTGGGGGCTGTCCTGTGCGCTGTAGGATGTTTTAGCAGCTCGATGCCAGTACAGCATCCCAGCTGTGAGAACCAAAAGTGTCCAGACGTTGCTGAGCATCCCATGGCTGGCAAAGTTGCCCTCAGTTGACAACCATTTCCTTAGAGAACAGACTAATCAAGTACCATTCAGTAGGAATGTATTGTGAGCTGCATATACTATTTTAAGTTTTGTTAGCCAAAAATAAGAAATTGGTGTAATTATTATTATTTTTTTTGGCCGTGCTTGCAGCATGCAGAAATTCCCAGGCCAGGAATGGAACCCACACCGTAGCAGCAAACCCAAAGCCACAGCAGTGACAATACCAAATCTTTAACCTGTTGAGGAACCAGGGGACCCCAGTGAAATTAATTTTAATAACACGTTTTAACACTGTATCCAAAATACTATTTCAAAGTCTAATTAATGAAAGTTGGGGAGTTTTTGTGGCTCAGCAGGTTAAAGACCCAACTTTGTCTCTGTGAGGATGCAGGTTTAATCCCTGGCCACACTCAGGGTTTAAGGATCCAGCATTGCTGCAAGCTGCACTGTAGGTTGCAGATGCAGGTCAAATCCAGTGTTGCTGTGGCTGTAGTGTAGGCTACAGCTCAACTCCAGTTCAACCTCTGGCTCAGGAATTTACATAAGCTGCAAGTGTGGCTAAAAAAAGAAAAAATAAAGCTGGATATTTTACATTCTTTTTTTCATGTCAAGTTTTTTGTTTGTTTCTTTGTTTTTGGCTTCTCCCATGGCATGTGGAAGTTCCCAGGCCAGGTATCAAACCAGTGCCACAGCAGCAGCTAGAACCACAGAAGTGACAATGCCAGATCCTTAACCTGCTGAGCCATCAGGGAATTACCACTTATTAAGGTTTTGAAATCCAGTGTTTTTTAAATTTATAGTGCATTTCAATTTAAGAAATTTTGATCAGAAATACTCGATCTGTATTTAGATTTCAGAAAATTTACAGCTCAAGAAGCAAATTCAGGAGTTCCCGTCGTGGCTCAGTGGTTAACGATTCTGACTAGGAACCACGAGGTTGCGGGTTTGATCCCTGGCCTTACTCAGTGGGTTAAGGATCCGGCGTTGCCGTGAGCTGTGGTGTAGGTTGCAGATGTGGCTCGGATCCTGCGTTGCTGTGGCTGTGGCGAAGGCCGGCAGCTACAGCTCCTGTTAGACCCCTAGCCTGGGAACCTCCATATGCCACAGGTGTGGCTCTAGATAAAAAGGCAAAAGACAAAAAAAAAAAGAAGAAGCAAATTCACATACTAGGTTTTTTCCAACACCCTTAAATGTTTTCCAGTAAGTAGATCCAGTGTCCATTTTGAAATTTTAATTAATTAAAATGAAGTAAAAATTTACAATTTTGTTCCTTAGTCACACTTGCACATTTCATTTTATTTTATTCTTTGTCTTTTATCCTTTTGGGGCCACACCTGCGGCATATGGAGGTTCCCAGGCTAGAGGTCTAATTGGAGCTGTAGCTGCGGGCCTACACCACAGCCATAGCAATACAGGATTCGAGCTGCGTCTACGACCTACACCACAGCTCACGGCAACACCAGATCCTCAACCCACTGAGCAAGGCCAGGGATTGAACCTGCATCCTCATGGATACTAGTTGGATTTGTTTCCGCTGTGCCACAAGGGAAACTCCTGTGCAGTATTTTTTATGTTATATTTATATCTCCCTAGGAGTCTAGAAAAAGGTTGAAGAATTATTAAATGCTAATGTTTCCTGGAGTGGGCATCATTGGAGAGATTATGGATAGTTGTCTGTTTTTTAGCCATTATAGGACATTAATTCTTTTCCTGGTCCTTCTGCTTATAGTACTGTTAGTCACAGCTGCCCACTTCTCATAGAACAGAGAACCATTTGGTCTTATTTTTGCTTGGATATCAATTGCTTTGTCTTCAAGATCAGAAGTTTGTTTTAATTTCTAGATTTTTTATTTTATTTTTTGCTTTTTTATGGCCACACCCGCCATAGAGAGGTTCCCAGGCTAGAGGTGTAATTACAGCTATAGCTGCTGGCCTACGCCACAGCCACAGCAACTTGGGATCCAAGGCATGTCTGCAACCTACACCACAGCTCACGGCAAAACTGGATCCTTAACCCACTGAGCGAGGCCAGGGATTGAACCCACAACCTCATGGTTCCTAGTCATAATTGTTTCCACCGCGCCAGGACAGGAACTCCTAGATTTTTGAAATGTTGAATGACATGTTGGATGTCATCTAAATTGACATTTCTGAGTCCATTTAAAAAAAGCAAAAGACAAGTCTGACTGGCTTTATGTTAGCTCTTGAGGATACTCCAGAATATTGTTAGAAATTTTTCCTGGGTTTATTTTTGGAGTCTGCTAAATACTCATCTTGTTTGTTTGTCTGTAGTTTTGAATTTTTTTGTTCCTGTTGTTAGGGCTTTTCATAAAGGAAAGCCATCTGAAATGGCCTTATGTAGTGTATTTCCTATTTGCTTAACTTTCAGTTTCTTGAATTATGAAGAGCTGAGTTATTTAAACTATCTCCTAGTTTCGTGTGTGTGTTTTGTTGTCATTGATTTTGCTACTTTTAACCATTTTGCTCTCATCTGAGGAGCTGATAATTAAGTGAACTTGTTGATACAGACCTGGTAGTCCAGCACGATAAATATCTAACAAAAATCCTGAATTCTGCATAAATTGGTCTTCCTGAGGTTAAGAAAATCCTTGATTCAAGCTCTCAACTTGACTCCAGACCAAGGTTCAAATATCAGTTTCTTTAGATCTGCATTCTGGTCTGATAGTTTTGAAAGGGTATTACATAACTGATCTGTGTTAAGAAAATCTTTGAGGAAAGTATTACTTGTTTTGGAGGTAAAAGGAGGTGCAAAACAGCTTTCCTGCTGTGGCTCAGCTAGCTAAAGATCTGGGATTGTCTCTGCGGCAGCTCGGGTCACTGCTGAGGTGCGGATTTGATCCCCAGCCCAGGAACTTCCATATGCCGTGGGTATGAGAAAAAAAGAAGGTACAGAAGGATAGAAGGGATTTTAGTGGATGGTGAAGGTACAACTGGTTAGAGAGAAAAAGTGCAAGGAGGGCTTGTTTCAGAAGGTCTGAATGGAATAAACTGCTGTTTTCTTTGAGAGAGGCTTTCAAAGAGTCATTGTTTCATTTTGATGTCTCAGCTTTTTAATCAAAAGTTGACTCTTGACAGAGTTCCCTTATGGCTCGGCAGGTTAAGGATCCAGTATTGTAGCTACTGTGACTTTGGTTACTGTGGTGGCGAGGATTCGATCCCTGACCCAGGAACTTCTGCATGCCGCAAGTGTGCCCCCCCCCATAAAAAGTTGACTGTTGAGTGCTGTAGGTTTTTTTACCCCTAATTTTTCTAGAGCTCTTTTGAAATATATTAATTTTGATATATCAAAAGTTCCCCATTCTGGCTATTGTAAATCTAAGTCATTCTCAGCAAAAAAAAAAAAAAAAAAAAAAAAAAAAATTGCCTTTATCAAGTTAAGCACAAGGGAGTTCCTATCATGGCTCAGCAGTAACGAATCCAACTAGTATCCATGAGGATGCAGGTTTGATCCCTGGCCTCACTCAGTGGGTTGAGGAACTGGCATTGTGTGAGCTGTAGTGTAGGTTGCCCACATGGCTCGGATCTGGCATTGCTGTGGCTGTGGTTGGTGTAGGCTGGCAGCTCCAGCTCCAGCTGGACCCCTAGCCTGGGAACTTTATGTGCCATGGGTGCGGCCCTAAAAAGACAAAAAAAAAAAAAATTTAAGCACAAGAGTTAGATTTATAGCAAAAATTATGCCAGAAGGAGATTGTGCCTTTGACACAGACAAATCAGTGAAAAACTAGAAAAGGCTAGCTACATCAGTCAAGTGTGTTTATTAGTGATAGATGGGGGTTCTTCAACCAAGAGGATAGGAAGGAGCCATGTGGTCAGTGATCCCAACAATTGATCCTAAAATATGGACTAAACAAAGTGAACTTCTTTCACAAATTGCCAGGCCTTGGGGACTACTCTTAAGAGGATCTCACGGGGAACCCAAAGCAGAGTTTGGCCAGTCATTGTAGTAGCCAGTTGACATCAGTCTAATGGATCATTAGCTTTAGCGCCAGTTTGTGTTGATTTGGAGACTTGGCTTATGCCTCCATCTGTTCCCTCTGAAGCGCTTCCTTATATGTTCAGCAGATACAAGACAATAAGGGACAAAATAAGGACACGGAAGACAAGAATTTGTATAAGTAGGTGAACAAGAAAGTGAAGGCAAACCAAACAGTGGGTCTGATTATCATAAAGACATACCTAAGTCTGCTAAGTAACTTTATATGAAGATGTTTGTTTAGAAGTCTTAGATAAAATAAATTCAGCAATTAAAGCTCAGTGAACCTAATCAGAGTTCAGCTTGTTTTTGAGAAACTCACCTGGCAACAGATATGAGGACTTTTGGAGTTTGGGACTTAAGAGGCCACTGATCTTTCCTGTTGGTCCAAGGGTCCAGTGGATTACTGTCAAGTGAGGTATAAATCTCAGTGTGAGAGTTGTCCAAGGGAGAGACCAAGGTGATCACTTGATATCTGAAAGAAAAACTGTATTACTTAAGAAAGGGAGAGTTATGCTGGTTGGACTTGTCATTTTGAGTAAATCCAACTGCTAATTTTATATAAGGTTTCTGAGTCAGGTACTGTTTTGGTGTTATGTTGGTTGCAGAGGTAGAGTGGGTTGATGTCACCCTTACAAACATGGTTTTTCTGGCAAGACATGTTGTCCATCTGGCTTTCAGAAGATTCTTTCAGTGATAAGTTTATTGTTGACCGGTTGACCTTCGAAAGTGTGATACTGTCATTGAATGATTGGCTTCCAAAGGCAAGGTTACTGAATCAAATTATTGTCGATTAAATAGATTTACTGGTTCTACTTGTTAAAATTACTGGTTTTAATTTACTTGTTACTGGCTGTAGAACAGTCTTTTATCAAGACTGTGGAGAGGGAGGCTGTTTTATTCTTAATAGGTTTGTCGGGCAGACTCACAGACATGAACAGATTGGTAGTTGCCAAGGGGGAGGGGGAAGGGAGAGGGATGGACTGGGAGTCTGAGGTTAGAAGATGAAAGCTATTACATTTAGAATGGATAAACAAGAGGGTCCTACTGTATAGCACAGGGAACTATATCCAGTCTCCTGGGATAGACCATGATGGAAAAGAAAATTAAAAAATATATATATAGGAATTCCCCTCGTGGCGCAGTGGTTAACGAATCTTACTAGGAACCATGAGGTTGCGGGTTCAATTCCTGGCCTTGCTCAGTGGATTAACGATCTGGTGTTGCCGTGAGCTGTGGTGTAGGTAGCAGACGCAGTTCGGATTCTGCGTTGCTGTGGCTGCGGCATAGGCTACAGCTCCAATTAGACCCCTAGCCTGGGAACCTCCACATGACGTGGGTGTGGCCCTAATATGACAAAAGACAAAAAAAAAAAGTATATATATATATATACATATATATATATATATATGTACACACACACACACAGATAAAACGTAGTCACTTTGCTGTACAGCCAAAATTGGCACATCAATTTGTTGTGATTCAACTATACTTTAATAAAAGATTAAGTCATGAAGAAATAGGTTTGTTGGTTATATACTTTTTGCTAGATTTACATTTTTTAGTGAAGTGAAATCTACATAACATAAAATGAACTGTTTTAAAGTGGACATTTTAGTACACTAAACAGTTATTTCCCAGGAGTTCCTATCATGGCTCAGCAGTTAATGAACCCGACTAGTATCAGTGAGGATGCGGGTTTGATCCCTGGCCTTACTCAGTGGGTTAGGGATCCGGCGTTGCTGTGAGCTGTGGTGCAGGTCGCAAACATGGATCGGATATGGCATTGTGGCTGTGGCGTAGGCTGGCAGCTACAGCTCCGATTCAACCCCCAGCCTGGGAGGCTCCATATGTCATGGGTTCAGCCCCCAAAAGACAAAAAAACAATTACTCCCCAACCTCCCACCCACCCTACCTGTGGTAACCGTAAATTTGCTTTTTGTCTCTCATGTAAATGGAATTGTACAACCTGTTACCTTTTATGCCTGTTTTCTTTCACTTAGCATGTTTTTGGGATTTATCCACGCTGTAACATGTATCAATTCTGTGTTCTTTTTTGTGGCTGAATGACATTCCATAGCATGCATAATACCACAACACTTACCATTTTTCTGTTGATGGACTATTGGGTTATTTCCATTTTTTCATTATTGTAAATAGTGCTTCTATGGACATTTGTGTACAGGCATTTTTATGAGAGCCTGTTTTCTGTTCATCTGGGTACGTACATAAGGAGTAGAATTGCTAGTCATTCTGTTTAACTTTTTAAAGAAACATCAAAGTTTTTTCCATAGTAACTGCCACATTTCACATTCCTACTCAGCAGTGTATGAGGGTTCCAATTTCTTCACATTCTCACCAACACTTGTTATTTTGCATTTTTAAAAACTTATAGTCATCCTAGTAGGTATGTGGTTTGATCTCATTGTGGTGTTTTGTTTTGTTTTTCAGGGTCACACTCATGGCATATGGAAGTTACCAGGCCAAGGGTCGACTCAGAGCTTCAGCTGCTGGTCTATGCCACAGCTCGCAGTGATGCCAGATCCTTAACCCACTGAGCAGGTGAAGGGATTGAACCTGCATCCTTATGTACACTAGTTGGGTTCATTACTGCTGAGCACAAAGGGAACTCCTCATTGTGGTTTTGATTTCAATTTCTCTAATGATTAATGATGTTGAGCATCTTTTCATATGTTTGTTGATCTTATGTACATCTTCCTCAGAGAAATAAATTGGGCTGAAGTTTTATTGTTGTTACTGTTGAGTTTTTAAGACATTTAAAAATATTCTGGATACTGGACCAAGATCTACTTTTTTTTTTTTTTTCTTTCCTTTTTCGGACCACACCTGCGACATATGGAGATTCCCAGGCTAGGGGTCCAATCAGAGCTGTAGCTCCCGGCCTACACCACTGCCATAGCCACGCCAAATCTGAGCTGCGTCTGTGACCTACACCACAGCTCACAGCAATGCCTGATCCTTAACCCCCTGAGCGAGGCCAGGGATAGAACCTGCAACCTCATGGTTCCTAGTCAGATTCATTTCTTCTGAGCCATGATGGGAACTCCAAGGAGTTCTTTTTTTTTCAGGGCCGCACTTGCAGCACATGGAGGTTCCCAGGCTAGGGGTCGAATTGGAGCTACAGTTGCCAGTCTACACCACAGCCACAGGAACACAGGATCCGAGCTGCATCTGTGACCTACACCACAGCTCACGGCAACACCAGATCCTCAACCCACTGAGCAAGACCAGGAACTGAGCCCACTATCTCATGGTTCCTAGTTGGATTTGTTTCCATTGTGCCACAACGGGAATTCCCCAAGATCCACTTTTAGAAGGATGTTAATATTCTTTAATTTCAGGAGTTCTTGAGAATGCGATATCGGTTAGGTTTGGCTTTGAATGGTAATCCAAAGTAAATGTGGTTTACACAAGAAAGAAATTTATCTCTTGTAAATGAACTCTAGATATAAGCAGTTTGGGGATCTAGGTTTCTTATGTGTGTATATGGACCTAGGTTTCTTATGTATGTGTATGGACCTAGATTTCTTATGTTTCTGCGTGGACTTAGGTTTCTTACGTATGAATATGGATCTAGGTTTCTTATAGGTGAATATGAACCTAGGTTTCTTATGTATGTATATGTCCTTAGGTTTCCTATATACGTATATGAACCTAGGTTTCCTATGTTGTTGCTCCACTATTCTCTGTGTATGACTCCACTTCATGGTCCAAGGTAACTCACTCCTCAAGCTCCTGCCATTTCGGGGTACTTTACATTCAGCAGAAAGAAAGAAAGATGAAAAGGAGCATGCTCTGTTGCTTTAAGGACTCTCCTCAGAAGTCGCACAGAGCACTTTTTATTTTTATGTCATTTGGAAAGAATTTGTTCTTGTGTCCACCACTAGCTGCAAGAGAAGCTTGAAAATACAATCTTTATTTCAAGTAGCCATATGTCCACTAAAAATATTGTTGAGTAAGATGGAGAGAACAGATATGGCAGGACAACTACCAGTCCAGAGTCTCTTACATTTACAGCTCCTCTGGTATTTGTGTAAGCAGTGTTGTTGCATATGCCTTTAAACTGCAGTCTTTTCAATCCAGTCTGACAAACTTTTTAAATTGTAATATTTAGCTCATTTACAAAATGCAGTATTTTATAATGTTTTCTAGTTGTCTCTTTTGTGTTCCTTTTACTCTCCTTTTCTGCCTTTTTGATTAATAAATACTTCATTTCCTCCTTTTGTCTTATTTTATATTATAAATACTATTTATGTTAGTTTATTATTTAAGGTTATTCTAGAGGCTACAACCTTCATACTTGACTTACCATCTCATAGAGTAATATTTTTACTACTTCCTGGACAATTCAAGAACCCTAATGTAACTTCATTACTATTTTTTTATACTGCTATAAAATTTAAAAAAAGTATTTTATTTTTCTTTATATTTTAAAACCCATAAGACAGTATCATATTATAAGTCTATATATTAATTTATATATGTCATAATTACTATTCGTGTTGCTTTTCATTCTTTTCTGAATTTTTGACAGTTTTTCCTTTCATCGACTTGACAGTGTCTTTCACTTATCTTTTAGAGTTTCATTGTTTCTGTTGCAGATAATCTGTAAGTGCTGTTATTCCTTTTAAGGAAATGTGTCCCTTGTCCCACCCTGCCCCCCTCCCCTGACTGCTGCAAGATTTTCTCCTTTTGCTTATGGTGTCTCCAGATGTGAATTTTTCTCTGCTCGGAGTTGTAAAACTACTTTAACCTGCGATTTGATGTTTTTAGTCATTTGAAGAAAAACCTTAGGCATAAATTCTTCTAATATCATATTCTTCTTTCTCTCATCTCTCCTACTTAATTAGGACTTTAATTATAAACCAAATATGTCTTAGATTCTTTTTGTTGTGTTATTCTTTCTCTCTTCATGTTCAGCCTGGATTTTTTTCTATTGTCCTATCTTCTAATTTAGCGGTGTTCTCTTTAGCTGTGTTTAATCTGTTGTTTAACTCATCTGAGTCCTTAATTTCAGCTACATTCTTTTTCATTTCTATAATATTTCCTTAATTCCTTTTTATTACCTGAATGCTCCTAAAATTCTTCATCCTTGTATATTTTCTTGAACATATTTCAGTTACTTGGAAGTTATTTGGAAGCCCATGTTCAGTAATTCTTAATACCAGTTTCTGTTTTTCTCTTGATTTTTAATCATTTGATCTTGCCTTCTGGTATGGTAGGTAATTTTTGCCTGAACATCTGATGTTGTGCATGAAAAATTATTGAGATGATGATATTAACTCTTGATGTTACCGTCTTTATGAAAGGATTTTTTTTGTTGTTGTTTCTAGCAGGCAGTTTGGTTTGCTTCCTTTTTTGGCTGTGCCCCATGCATGGCATGCGAAATTTCCCGAGCCAGGAATCAAACCCAGGCCACAGAAGTGACAATGCCAAATCCTTAAGGCCACCAGGGAACTCCAGGAAGGCAGTTTTTTTAAGAGCAGATCAATGTGAGAATTAGCTGGTTCAAAGCTGATCTTTAGACCTTTTGAAGGTTAGTATATTTTCATTTCAGCCAGTGCTCTTTCACCTTGAACTCCAGTCTTTACATCTCTAGACCTGTAAGACTGCCTTAAACTCTGCTTACTCTTTCAACCTTTGGGCTACCAGTTTCTTTCGTTCTTTCTTTCCTTTCGCTTTTTAGGGCCACACCCACGGCATAGGGAAGTTCCCAGGCTAGGGGTTGAATTGGAGCTGCAGCTGCCAGCCTACACCACAACCACAGCAACGCAGGATCCGACCCACGTCTGCAACCTACACCACAGCCCATGGCAACACTGGACCTCCAACCCACTGAGTGAGGCCAGGGATCAAACCTGTATCCTCATGGATACCAGTTAGGTTCATTTCCACAGAGCCACAATGGAAACTCCTGGGCTACCATTTTCTGCTCAGGTTTTCCCACCTTTAGCTTTTCAACCTTAGGCCACTGCTTGTGAATTGGCAATTGCCTTAAGGGGAAAACAAGTGGTAAATATCAGTCTCACTGTCATACATCCTTTCTGGACATGGTCTAGATTCTTCAAGTCCTAATTGCTCTGGTGGCTCTGATCTTTTCAAGAAGACCATAGAGATCTCCATCTCTGTATCCATAACTATATCTAATTTTTGGCTAGAGTAATCCGCCTGCTAAAATCTATAGCCAAGTAAGAAGTCCTCTCAGTCTGTTCCATGACACAATTTCTCACTAGAGGAAAGCAGTTACCTAGTTTATTCCTAAAATATCAATTTCATTCATTTTCTCCTCTTTCTTCTTTTAAAAACTTTATAACCTTCATAGCAATACTGTATACACATGCAATATTTGGGTACCTGTGCCTGAGCACTTTGGAAAGGATCTTTTACCTGTCTATGTCACGTATCAGTCCCTGTAGAGCTTTAATATATTTTTACCAACTCATGCATGGGTGGGCAGAGGCTGTGGTGTGGAAGCACTGGCGAAGCCAGCTGCAGATCACACTTGACCTTTTCTTTTGATCTCAAACGAATCCGGTCTGTTTTGGTTCAGTAATGTTCACTGAATATTTTGTTTCAAATTTATTTATTTATTTTATTATTTTCTTTGGCTGGGACCATGGCATGCAGAAATTCCTAGGTCAGGAATCGAATTGGCGCCACCACCATAACAATGCTGCATCTCCTAGAAAAATATTTTTAATACCTATGGCTTATCAATAATAGGAAATTGGAGTTTCCGTCGTGGTGCAGTGGAAACGAATGTGACTAGGAACCATGAGGTTGCAGGTTCAATCCCTGGCCTCGCTCATTGGGTTATGGATCTGGCGTTGCTGTGAGCTGTGGTGTAGGTTGCAGACACGGCTCAGATCTGGCATTGCTGTGGCTGTGGTGTAGGCCGGAAACTGTAGCTCCAATTGGACCTCTAGCCTGGGAACCTCCATATGCCACGGGTGAGGCCCTAAAATCACAACAGACAAAAAAAAAAAAAAAGGAAATTAATTTTTTAAAATTTAATTTATATTCATATTTTTATTATATAGTAGCATTGAAAGGGGGTAAAGAAAGCATTTTAAGCCTCGAAATATACTGTAATTCTGTAAGGGAAATGGAGTAAAAATACAGATCCAATGAATGATGTTAAATGTCCAAGTGTTAGAGACTTTTCATTTTCATGTATTATTTCATTGATGATGGTGGGAATCAATAGTATTTAGATTCTATTAGAAACATTTTAAAACATGATATGATAGTATGTCCCTGGAAATTATCTTATTTACACTTACTTAAACATGATTGTAAATGTTAGATATCAGTTTGAAAATATGTCAAGCAGTACATACTTGCCCCAAATTTGTTTTGAGGCATGCAAGCAAAAAATTCTGAAGACACTGTCCTGCCAGATGCTAAGTGAAAGGCTGGCAGCAGGTACCCACAGCACAGTTAAAGAGACCCACAGACAGCTCTTTATTGTTGGTCTTCGATTTAAAAATAATTCTTAACTTCAGATTTGGTGCTAGAGAATCTGTCATGAGTAGCATGTCACACTATCTCCAGGTGAGTCAGTAAGTCATGGTGCTAGAAATGCTGAAGAAACTGCTCTGCTGCTTATGTCAGATCTTCCAAAGGCTCTTGTTAGGATTCTAGCCATTGCCAGAAAAGAGGGAGAAAGCAAAGGGGACTCTATGTAGTCAAAGCCTAATTCTTCCTAAATAACAGAACTGACAGCTCTTATAAAGTGAAAAGTTTACATCTTCTTTTTAAAAAAATACGTATTAATTTATTTACAGTAACAGTAACAAATATATCACCTGTTAACATAGAACTGACATTTCTATGACAAATAATTCTATTTTCCAAAATAAAATGTTTAGGGGAAGAGCACCATAGTTTTTGGTTTTTGCAAATTTCTTTAATTTCTGACTTGATAAAAGACAAATGGATGTTCATATCTGCTTCTGCTTTCAATTGGCGGCAGTTTTATTTTGATGTGTGTGTATATACAGCCAGCCCCACACAGATATGTGAAAGTTACATTTTCTATCAACAACAGAATGTACATTTTGACATGTCTTACTAGAAATGATTTTTTAGTTGTTACAAGATTACAATTAGAAGTTCCCATCGTGGCTCAGCGGTTAAGGAACCTGACTAGCATCCATGGGAACGAGTGGTTTGATCCCTGGCCTCGTTCAGTGGGTTAAGGATCTGGCGTTGCAGTGAACTGTGGTGTAGGTCTAAGACCCTAAAAAGACCAAAAAAAAGAAAAAAGAAAAAAACTACAATTCAGTAACCTCTTTTTGGAAAGCACTTTCCTTGATACTCTTTCATGCCTCATAACTCAAGCTTTGCCATAGTTTGCTTGACAGTAGTTCTGAGAACAATCCTGTAGAATTTCACATTTTGTTTTCTCATCTTACTTTGTTGACTTCTCACTAAGCACCCTTCCTTGTTTTTTTATTGAATTTTAAGATAGAATATTTTAGGTACTAAATGTGATATATATTTATAGATTTAAGGTACATACTCTGTATTGGGAAGTTTCTATTTTTTTTCATATATTTTTAAACTCTAAAAATGAATGGTGAGTTTAAGCGAATGCTTTTTTTTTTTTTCTTTATAGACCCTCATGTGCAACATATGGAGGTTACCAGGAGAGGGGTTGAATTGGTGCTTCGAGTCACAGCCACAGCAACTTGGGATCTGACCCTTGTCTGTGACCTACACCACAGCTCATGGCAACACCAAATACTTAACCCACTGAGTGAGGCCAGGGATCAAGGCTCATGGATATTAGTCATTTCATTACTGCTGAGCCGCAAAGGGAACTTCCAAAATTGCAAATGCTTTTTCTACATGTAATTAAATGATGTTTTTGTTTTTCCTTCCCCTGTCTTTGTGGGGATTACCTAAATAGATTTCTTAATGTTGAACCATCCTTGCATTCTTGGGATAAACCCTACTTAGTCATGATCAATACTGTCATTACTAATAATATATTTGTAGATTTTAAAGATTTTTTTTCAAATTTTGCATCTTTGTTCACAAATGAAATCATCCTGTGATAATCTTTGTTGGACTGTATTTGTATTCATAAATGAAATTAACTTATAATTTTCTTCTGTTGTTTCTGTTTGGTTTTGGTATCAGAAATATACAGCCTCATAAAAGAATGAGATAGGATTCTTGAATGTTTGGTAAAACTCACTTGTAAAATCCCCTGGGTCTGGTGCTTTTATTTTGTGATGTGGAATGGGCTGACGCTCAACTAATTCACTCTCTTTAATGGTCACAGACTCTTTAGGATGTTCTATTTTTTCATAAGTTAGTAAATTTTATTTTCTTAGGAAAATTTTTTCATTTTATCTGTTTTTGAATAGTATAAAGTTATCCATGGCATACTATAGTGATTTTTAGTATTTATATTCTATTTGTAAGTATGATCTTTTCATCGCTAATTATTTACCTGTGCCTTATTTCTCTTTTTTCTTGATCAACCTAACTGAAGATTTATCTAATCTTTTCAGAGAACAAGTTTTTGTTTTTTTATTTAACCACTCAGATTCTTTTGTTTCATTAACTTTTTTCTATTATTTATATTTTGTAATGGTTTATTCTTTTTGTAACTTCTTGAGTTATTCATTGATTCACCATATTTTTTTGTTTTCTAACAGACGTATTTGAGGGATGCATTTCTTTATGTTTTTGTTTGTTTGTTTTTGTCTTTTCCAGGGCCGCACCCATGGCATATGGAGGTTCCCAGGCTAGGGGTCTAATTGGAGTTGTAGCTGCTGGCCTATGCCACAGCCGCAGCAACACTGGATCCGAGCTGCATCTGTGACCTACACCACAGCTCACGGCGATGCCAGATCCTTAACCCACTGAGTGAGGCCAGGGATTGAACCCGCAACTCATGGTTCCTAGTCAGATTCATTAACCACTGAGCTGAGATGGGAACTCCAGGGTGCATTTCTCTATATGTATTACTTGAACCATTTCTACAAGTATTGACATGTGCTACTTTTTCATTTCATAATTTTCAATATGACTGTTAATTTGACTCAGTTGTCTAAAAGAGGGTTTAAAACATTTTTTAAATTTAAAAAAATTCAGCAAGCATTTTGGCTTTCATTTTTATTTCTACTTTTTGAAATAAATTTCTACATGTACTTCACTGTGATTATTATTTCTGCTTTGTTGGGGTTACTATTCTTTTCCTTTGCATACTCTAATCCACAGAAGTGAGTCACTACGTCCAGCTCACACTCAGGGGCTGGAAAAGTAGCATCTACTTTTGAAGGGAGGAGTGTCAAAGAATTTGTGGACAGACTTTTAAAATCCTCACAGTGGAGATAATGTACATACAGATTATGGTGAAGCACAGTGTTGCACAAATTTCTAATTTAAGAAAGCTATGGGGGAGTTCACATTGTGGCTTAGTGGTTAGCAAGCCTGACTAGTATCCATGAGGATGTGGGTTCGATCCCTGGCCTTGCTCAGTGGGTTAAGGATCTGGTCTTGCTGTGAGCTATGGTGAAGGTCACAGACGGTGCTCAGGTCCTGCATTGCTCCGGCTGTGGTGTAGGCCAGCAGCTGTAGCTCCTGTTCGACCCCTAGCCTGGGACCCTCTATATGCTCTGGGTGTAGCCTGAAAAAAAAAAAAAGAAAGAAAGAAAAAAGAAAGCTATGAAGCAGAAATGAATTTGAAATTGGTTGCAGTGACTGTATTATTTATGATTACATCCAAACTGTGATATTCTACCAAATAGTCCTGTAGTTAATTTACACACACACATACTTTGTACTAACTGTACTATTAAATATTTAAGCTATTAAAAAACCCCAAGTTTTAAAATATGACATTTACCGTACAGGTGATATAGGTGATATCAGAACTTAGCATATCTGCTAAATAAGCCGCCACATCTGTCTACTTCAAAAATGTATAAGTGTTTTGAGGAGTTCCCATTGTGGCGCAGCGGAAACAAATCTGACTAGGAACCATGAGGCTGCCAGTCTCAATCCCTGGATGCACACATGTGCTATTTTTATCTTGTGGTAGTGAAGACTGAAGCTTGTGAAAGTTCTAGGAAGTTGGCCACTTTATCTCTATATAAAAAATTGTTGGCAGCCAAGTTTTCTTAATATTTTTTTATGTGACTTCTCTCTCTCTATCAATATAATCAGATTTTCTTATTTTTCAAATATTTTCCCTTTGGTATTATATTATGGTCTTTCTTTTTGTTTTTCTTTTTTTTTTACTTTTCTAGGGCTGCACTCGTGGCATATGGAGGTTCCCAGGCTAGGGGTCTAATCGGAGCTGTAGCTGCTGGCCTATACCACAGCCACAGCAACGCGGGATCTGAGCCGTGTCTACAACCTACATGACAGCTCACGGCAATGCCGGACCCTTAACCCACTGAACAAGGCCGCAATCTCATGTTGGATTTGTTAACCACTGAGCCACGACGGGAACTCCAGGTATTTCTCTCTTAAAATCAACTTTTGCTCTCATCTTTATCATATTGCCCATTTTCCTACTTTTATTTTAATTTATTCAAACTTCTCAGACTGAACACCTAGTATATTAATTCTAAGCCGTCCTCTTTACTTTTATAAGCATTTAAGGCTGTAAATTTCCTTCAAAAGTTTACTTCCACTGCATTCCCTAAGTTCTGTTACTGAAATTTTCATGTCATTCTGTAATTTTAAAGAAGATCATTATTATTTATTCTTTAATCTATGAATTATTTAGAAGTCTTTATATTTAAAAAAAAAAATTTAATGGCTGCACCTGCAGCATATGGAAGTTTCTGGGCCAGGGACTGGATTTGAGCTGCAACTGTGACCTATGCTGCAGCTGTGGCAATGCTGGATCCTTTAACCCACTGTGCCAGGCCAGGGATCAAACCCATGCTTCCACAGCAACCTGAGCGGCTACAGTCAGATTCTTAACCTGCTGTGCCACAGCAGGAACTCCTAGAAGCAAGTTTTAAATTTTGCAAATGTACAAAGTGTTTTAAGAATTATCTTTTAGTGATTTATAATCTAATTGCTTTATAGTCAGAAAATAGGGGCTGTATGATACTAATTCTTTCATTATTATGGGGACTTGCTTTTGGCCTAATTATATTTGTAAACATCCCACATATATTTGTGTATTCTCTATGTGTTGACTCTAGAGTTCTACAGTAGTCTAAAAATCAAACATCACTATTTTCTACCTTTATCTTTTTTTGTAAATCTCCTTGATGTTGTTTGAAATCTTCCTGTATGATAGATCTGTCAATTTATACTTGCATTTCTATTTTTATTTTGTATAGTATGAGGCTCTTTTACCAGTCACTTACCTTGATTACATCTGCAAAGACCCTATTTACAAATAAGGTCACATTGACAGGTTCTGGTTGGACATGAAGTTTGGGGAAATATATTCAACCCAGGACAGTCAACTATCAATGTAGCTATGTCAGCCTGTTGATTTGTCTAGTATATCCCTTTTCATCCTTTTATTTCCAGTCTTAAAATGTACTCCACTTCAAGTGAGTCTCTTATAATCACTTTGCAAAATTAAAAAATTACAACATTTTTCTTCTTGGGTTTAATTAAATTACTTGGATAACCGAGATATTCCTTATTACTTTATCTTTGATTTGTACCCCCCCCTTTCTATTTGCCCCCCCCCTTTTAAACTGGGTCTATTTTATAATTTGCTGTTTTCCTCCCATTTCTACTATTTGGTGGTTTCCCTGAACTTTGACCATACTGTATTAGTTCCCCATAGCTGTTGGAATAGATTACCACAATCTCAGTGGTTTAGAACAACAGGAATTTATTCCCTGGCAGTCCTGGTGGCGAGAAACATGAAATGTGTTTCTCTGGGCCAGAGTCAAGGTGTCAGCAGGGCTTCATTGCCTTGGGAGGCTCTAGGGGAGAGTCGTTTCCTTGCCTTTTTGAGCTTCCAGGGCTCATTCTTTGCAATCTGTGGCTCATGATCCTTTTTCCAAATTCAAAGTCACCATCATCATCTTCATCATACTTTCTCCTTTATTGTATTAAAATTTTCCTCTGCCTCTCTTATACACTTGTGCTTACACTTAGGGCACACCAGGATAACCCCAGATAATCTTCCCATCTCAAAATCTTTAATCACTTCTGCAAAATTCCTTTTGCATATAAAGTAATATTCACAGGGTTCTGGAGATTAGAATATGGATATCTTTGGGGGCTATTATTCAGCCTGATACACACATATTAATTTAAGTCCTATCTTTACTTCCTGAACAATGCAAAGAATTTAGAACACTTTGACCGTGATCAAAATGACCTAATTTATGTTTCTTCAATATTTCAGTTATTCCTATTTTCTTTTTTTTTCTGTCTTTTTAGGGCTGCACCTGCAGCATATGAAAGTTCCCAGGCTAGGGGTCGAATCAGAGCTGTAGCTGCTGGCCTATGCCGTAGCCACAGCAATGCCAGATATGAGCCGCATCTGCGACCTACACCACAGCTCATGGCAAGGCAAGATCCTCAAACAGTTGAGCAAGGCCAGGGATTGAACCTGCATCCTCATGAATACTAGTCAGATTTGTGTCTGCTGAGCCACAATGGAAACTCCCCAGCACCACTTATTGAAGAGACTATCTTTTCTCCATTGTACATTCATGCCTCTTTTTTCATAGATTAATTGACCATAGGTGCATGGATTTATTTCTAGGCCTTTTTTTTTTTTTTTGGCCACCGTAGCACCATATGGAAGTTCCCCAGGCCAGGGATCAAATCCGAACCACAGCTGCAAACTACACCACAGCTGTGGCAATGCTTGATCCTTAACCCACTGCACCAGCCCAGAGATTGAACCCGTGCCACCACAGAGAGAATGCCAGATCCCTAACCAGCTGTGCCACAGTGGGATCTCCTATCTCTGAGCTTCCTATGCTATTCTATTGATCTATTTGGGTTTTGCCAGTACCATACTGTTTTGATGACTGTAGCTTTGTAATATAGTCTTAAGTAGGGAGCCTAATTCCTCCTGCTCTGTTTTCCTTTCTCAGTATTGCTTTGGCTATTTAGGGTCTTTTGTGTTTACATATAAATTAAAAAAATTTTGTTCTAGTTCTGTGAAGAATGTCATTGGTAATTTGAGAGGAATTGCATTGAATCTGTAGATTTCCCTGAGTAGTAAGTCATTTTGATATTGATTCTTCCAAACCAAGAACCTGGTTTATCTTTCCATCTGTGTGTGTCACCTTTGATTTCCTTCATCAATGTCTTATACTTTTCAGAGTACAGGTCTTTTGCCTCTCTAGGTAGGTGTATTCCTAGGTATTTTTTCTCTTTAATGCAATGGTAAATAGGACTGTTTCCTTAATTTATTTTTCTGATCTTTTGTTGTTAGTGTACAGGAATGCAAGAAATTTGTGTATTAATTTTGTATCCTGCAACATTACTGAGTTTACTAATGAGCTCTAGTAGTTTTCTGATAGTATCTTGAGGATTCTCTGTGTATAGTATATCATAGCAGCTACTAACAGTGACAATTTTATTTTTTTTCCAATTTGAGTTCCTTTCTGATTGCTGTAGCCAGAACCTCCAAAACTATGTTGAATAAATGTGGTGGAAGTGGAGATCCTTATCTTATTCCTGAACTTAGTGGAAATGCTTTCAGGTTTTCACCACTGAAAATGATGTTAGCTGTGGGTCTGTCATACATGGGCTTTATTATGTTGAGGCAGGTTCCCTCTATGCCCCCTTTATGGAAAGTTTTTATCACAAGTTGGTGTTGAATTTTGTCAAAGGCTTTTTCTGTATCTATTGAGATGACCATATGGTTTTTATTCTTCAGTTTGTTGATGTGGTATATAACACTGATTTGCGGATACTGAAAAATCCTTGCATCCCTGGGATAGATCCCACTTGCTCATGGTGTATGATCCTTTTGATGTATTGTTGGATTCAGTTTGTTAATACTTTATTGTGGATTTTTACATCTATGTTCATCAATGATACTGGCCTGTAATTTTCTTTTTTTTGTGGCATCTTTGTCTAATTTTGGTATCAGGGTGACTGTGGCCTCACAGAATGAGCTTGGGAGTGTTCCTTCCTCTGCAATTTTTTGGAAGAACTGTATATTTTTAAATGGTGGGTAAGTTACAGAGGTTTCTAAATTTAGTAAAGGTAATGACATTTCTTGAAAGATACATGTAAGCTCTTAAAAATGTGACTGAGTGGTGAACTTATTTACATACAACTCTCCTCAATCTAAGAAAAGCATGAAAACAGTTTACACTATATATACAAGAAAATAGAAATATATGACAGAGGATAAAAAAGTAGGAAAATGTGACCAGGGATAAGAGTGGAGGCAGAAGCCATTCTAAATAATAGAGAACAGAGACAATAAGCAAGAAGCAAGCAAACGTAAAGTTAAATTTTTTTTAAATAAAAAATTTTGTTTACTTACATAAGTAATACATCGTCATTGTACAAATGCCACCACAAAAGAATGAAAGTTCCTCTATTCCCACTTGTTATTTAGCTTCCAGGAATGTCTTATCTACACATACACACATACCCTCTGTTAGTTTTTCAAAATATACATATAGGTTAATAATATTTTGCAATGTGCATTTTTTTCACAGCTCAATAATACATCCTGAGGCCCTTCTAGTTCAGTGTATACAGACCTCACTCAAGGTTTTTTTTTTTTTTCTTTTTTTCTTTTAATCTTTTGGCTGCCCCCAGGGCATGTGGAAGTTCCCGGGCCAGGGAATGAACCCGTGCCACAACTGCAACCTGAGCTGCTTCAATCGTTAATCCACTGTGACACAAGGGAACTCCTCTGACTCATCTTTAATGGACAGATACTCACTTATATTCAGTAACATGAATATACTGTAATTTATTTTACCAGCCGCTTTGCTGATGGACATTTAGGTTACCTCCTTGTTTTCCTATTACAACTAATGCTGAAATGAACATCCTCTCATATATAATATAAATACAACTTTTATAATATATATATTCCCCACATATATAATATGTATACTGCAAATTAATTTATACATATAAACATATATATATAAATTATATAAATTTTTTTACCTGCATTTGTGCAAATATTTCTACAGACCTGATTCCATGGTAAAAGGAAATGCCCTACACTTCTTTTTCTATATGACAAATTTCTGACAATTTACTTGCTAACCAAGAAATAACTTCAGTTTCAAAATATGCTGAATGCATTCAGCTTTATGTGGCACTCACTGTAGATTAGGACTTGGTGAACTTGAGGACTGAAAGAATTTCTTGGCCTGCTTGCCTGGAAAGTACAATGGTTCCTTGGAGGCCTTCTGTCTTCATTGTTTTCAAAATTTCTTCTAAAATGAAAATTAAAAGGTAAACTCCAATCAAATCATTTGCTAAAGTGTATATAATCACTAAGTAGTTTAATAAGATGATAAACAGACTATAAATTCTATTCATCTGAGAAAACAGCACATACCATGTAATTTCTATCAAAGCGAACTTGGACTTTAGACAGATGAGAACACTGTATTCTCAGGGTGTTGCTGACAAATTTAATCAGACTGAATGAGTGTTTTTCAGTGTTAGCCTACTCTGGACTCAACAGAAACACTAATTATACTTGTTATGGAGTTCCCGTTGTGGTTCAGCAGGTTACGAACCCGACAAGTATCCATGAGGATGCAGTTTCAATCCCTGGCCTCACTCAGTGGGCTGGGATCCCGTATTGCTGTGGCTGTGGTGTAGGCAAGTAGCTGTAGCTCCGATTCCACCCCTAGCCCGGGAACTCCCA
The DNA here is from genome assembly GCA_004024745.2 of Catagonus wagneri. Classification (NCBI taxonomy): domain Eukaryota; kingdom Metazoa; phylum Chordata; class Mammalia; order Artiodactyla; family Tayassuidae; genus Catagonus; species Catagonus wagneri. The sequence goes on along the minus strand of PVHT021183697.1, from coordinate 626,334 downwards.
TATGCTGCAGGTGCAGCCCTAAAAACAAAAAAGAAAAAAAAAATTACACCTTTTTATTAGAGTAATTGGTTCACTTTTTAGTTGCTTGGCTCTAGTCTCTGGCCTAGATCCTTCCTTTGAATAAAAATCGCTGAGGGTATGGGCAAATAATATAATGACACCGAATACTGGAAGTAAATGAAATAGCTTTTTTCTTTCAGGAGTACTGAAAAAAGCAACACCTGACTTTTGTAAATAAGTAACATTAAAAGGACCAAACAAAAAAAAAGGGAGATATTAAAAAAAAACCCAAAACAAAACCCCTCAAACCAACCAAAAACAAAACAAAACAAAACAAAACAAAAAACCCTAGTAATTGTGATGTGATTTGAGGGGCTGAGAATATAAGCTAAAAATCAAACGTGAGATGTACAGAAAACAGGAGAAAGCTAACAGTCAATATAGTTACCAAGTAATCTGAAAACCAAGATATTAAAATTAATATCAGGAGATAGCTCTCATGATAAAACTTCAGATGAACTAAGGAGTATACAGCAGAACTGTCAAGGACATGAAGACTAGAAGATGGAGAGAAAACTGATGGTACCGAGAGGGAGCGGGTAGAAGAAGAAATTACAGACTGTATTTGAGTACTACTTTGTAAATTAGGGAAAAAACGCCCCCCTCTCCCACAAAAAAGACAACACTTTAAAACCAGAAAAGTCTGCCTCTTAAAAATCTCTGTCCTCTTTCAGCATGAAAGTTATGTCTGTATTAGCTACTGTCAGTGATGACATTCATTCACATTCCAGGTTACTTTATAAATTAGTCTTTGATATAATTGACCTTGATTTCAGCAAAGTAGATGCTTAAAAGATATACAGGTCTGTATTACCTGGATTGTTTTCTTTAATGGTAACTAAATAGAATAATCCTCTTGGTGAAAGGAGCTCTGGAGCCAGTGGAAAGAATCTGTCCATGACTTCACGACCATTTCTGCCACCAGCCCAAGCTGCTTCTATCCCGTGACTTCCCACCTGTGACCAATTACAAAGATTGTCTATTGTGAGTTAAGTCAAGTTATATTTAAAAAGCCGAGTCTTTTGGACAATATTTACCAAAAAGGTATGTATTTTGTATTTTACTGCTGATAAGGTGGCAGTAAAGTTAAATCTGAGCCTTATGATCTCCTAGCTTGTGTGACCTTACATAAGTCTGTAATCTTGATGAATTAGTTTCCTCTCTTATCTGTAAAATTAGAAAAATAATAGTTTCATCTATAAAGTTAGGAAAATGATAAAAAAATTATTTTTGTCTATGAGGAATAACTGAGGAAGTATATTTAAAGTTTGAGAACAGGTTAAGGGCTGCACATGTTAAGGGCTTAAGAATAGCTGCTACTATTAATACATTGTTTAAATTCTTATACTTAATATAGTACAATTAGGAAGAAACTAGAAGGGAGAACCTGTGTTATAAGACATCTACTTTGCAGAAACAATGTTTCAAAATGTCCCACTGCATCTGGAGCTCTTCTAGATTACTGACAGTAATAGCCTTTTTTAAGAAACACTTATTACATAAAGGTATATTGAAGCATTTTTTCCCTATAACACCCTAATTATATTATAAAAACAAAGCCCATGAGAGTTGATAATAGTACTAAAAATCTTTCGATCTTTACCATGTATATGGTTTCTAAAATTAAGGAATAGTTTGAAGAAATTACTCAAAACCACTTTAAACCCTAATATATTTTCTTCTTAATCCTTTTTTTTTTCTCCTTAAGAATGCACCTGCAGCATATGGAAGCTCCCAGGCTAAAGGTCAAATCGGAGCTGTAGCTGCTGGCCTATGCCACAGCAACACCAGATTTGAGCTGCATCTGCAACCTACAACCAACCACAGTTTGTGGCAATGCTGGATCTTTTACCCCCTGAGTGAAGGCAGGGATCGAATCCAGATTCTCATGGCTACCAGTCGGGTTCTTAACCTGCTGAGCCACAACAGAACTTCCTCTTCCTAATCCTTTCAATGGCTTTTGTCCATACTTTAAATTATTTACATACAATTGTATATTCTGCTTTTATTCATTTATCATGCATATATTTCTCTATTAAAAACTGTTTATGCCTATAACCATGTACACTTATAATTTTACAAATAAATACATTTATAAACCTGCTTTAAAAAAATGTATTTTTGGAGTGCCCACTGTAGATCAGCAGGTTAAGAACCTGGCAGTGTCCATGAGGATGTGGGTTTGATCCCTGGCCTCACTCAGTATATTAAAGATCCAGTGTAAGCTGTGGTGTAGGCCACAAGTGTGGCTCAAATCCCACACTGCTGTGGCTGTGGTGTAGGCCAGCAGCTGAAGCTATTATTTGACCTCTAGCCTGGCAACTTCCATATGCTGAAGGTGTGGCCATATAAAGAAAAAAAAAAGGTACCTTCCTCTTTTACTCTTTTGCTTGTCTTCCCCCCCACCCTCCATCTTCACATACAGTTTTCTCTTTTCTCTGTTTTACAACATATAGATATTTACAAAGATAGGATTATATGTACAGTCTTACGCTGTATTTTGCTTTTCTCATTCAACAATACAATACCTTACAGAAATCTCTTCATTTGATCAGATAGAGTTGTAATTTCCTTTTTATTTATTTATTTATTTATTTATTTTGTCTTTTGCCTTTATCTAGAGCCGCACCCGCAGCATATGGAGGTTCCCAGGCTAGGGGTCTAACAGGAGCTGTAGCCGCCGGCCTTCGCCACAGCCACAGCAATGCGGGATCTGAGCCGCGTCTGCAACCTACACCACAGCTCACGGCAACGCTGGATCCTTAACCCACTGAGCAAGGTCAGGGATCGAACCTGCAACCTCATGGTTCTTAGTCGGATTCGTTAACCACTGAGCCACGAAGGGAACTCCTAATTTCCTTTTTAATCGCTGCGTAATACTTATGTGGAAAAGTATATCTTATTTAGCTATTAATGAGCATTATGTCTACTTGCTTTTTTTGTATCTACTTTATTCTCATATTTATCATAAGCATCTCGATATTATTTTCCATAAAGTTAACTGCATTAGAGAATTTATCAGTTCCTCTGTTTTTTGTCAAGACTTTCCTCCTGAAGACTTTCTTTTCCTAGCATTCATAGAATTCCCTTTTTCTGGGGCTCATGTCTTCCTCCTCAGCTTACTCCCTTATTTTGATGGAGCCCACTTCCTGGATGCTTCACAGGTAAAGTGATCAGTGGACAGAATACGTGGATATGGCAGCCTTCCCCGTCTCATGCTGTTTCAGTGCAGACTAGGTGCCCTGTTTACATGCCTCCCCAGGGGTGCTCAGGCAGGTGGGTCTGCCTGCACCAGGGCTGGCCCTCCAGGAACACTGTGGAGACCAACCATATTCTCACAGGCCACAGAGGGGAGGTTTCTATCTTCAAAAGGAGGAGCTGGGTTTGGTGGTCTGCTGACTGCCTGCTACCTGGGCTTGGAGGTGCCTGCTCCTGATCTTTTATAAGTCATGAGTACAAACCAACAGTACCTAACCTCATGTTTAGGGATGTAATAGTAGGTGCAGTCACAACTTTTTATACGCACAAACTCTTATTATTTGTATATTATGTCTCCTTGATCTAACCTCTAAGTCTCTTAAATTTTGCCTTTGTGATTTCCTTTTTTTATATTATGCTCTATGCACTGAATTATTTCTTTCATTTGGTTTCTGTACCACTGATTCAGGTCTTGGCAGAGACTACATTCTCTTTTAATTCATTTCCTAATGTTTTACGTTATAAAACATGTTTTTAAGCTCCAAGAAATCTTTGTTGTGCTGCATTTTAATCCTGCTCTCCACGTAACTGATCAGCTAATGGAAATTATGACAATCGCTCTCTGTTAGAACTGTGACAGAGCCCAAAGCACTGCCTACCCTCAATGACCTATATGCCCCGGCAGCTAAGCAAGCACATAGCTTGACAGGAGGAACGTGGGGGAAAGGGTTACCAGCTCACAGAATCTCCTCTCCATTCCCTAGTCTGCCCAGCAGCTGGCAGACCTGATAAACCATGATTTAATCCCAACTGTTTCTTTGGTTACACGCATAGGTTCGTATTTTCTGCCATTATAAATAAAAGCACAATAAACATATTTTAAATTATAATTTTTATTCTAGTTTTGAATGTTTTTCCTAAATGAGATCTCAAAGACTGAGATTACTGGACTAAAACAATTCTGTCACTCTTGGTCTTTACTCCTATAGTGCTTTCCTAAAGAGTTTTATTAAGCTGCATTTCCATCAACTGCTATTCACTTATGACAATGACTTTTCTTCTCACAGGAGTCCGTGTCAGGGGAACAATAGCTTTTTAGTACTAACTGCAGCAACCTAGACCTTTTCCACCTTGGTAGAGGTGAATGTAATGCTTATCAGCCTTGCCAGAGACTGATCATCAAAGAGTAAGATAGCTACAGTAATTCAAAGGAAAGCTAGTCTTCATCCATTATTAAACCTTGTCTGCTTTGACCATTCACTCTCTTTAAATTGGGAGATGGTTCATATGGTACCTCGTCACTGAAAATTTTACAACCATGTATTTTCAAGGTTATACCTTTTCCCTACCTGAAATGAGAACTGGTCCTCCTGACCCCTACTTCCTGATACCTATGAAAGGAGGACTTTCAGAGAGAATTCTTATGTGAATTTAATGTTGATAAAAATATTTTGTTTTGCAAATTTGTTATTCATGATAAAGGATACACACATATATGAATTTAAACACCATGGCCTGAACTGGATTGGGTTTTTAGGAATGGATATGGGTCACAGTCTGTATTTCCATTAATTTTTGGCTCCTTTCTTATGTCTAATAATTGACAATAATGAGTAAATTCAGAGTAGTTTGTGTTAATTAGCAGCTGACCAGTATATAATGACGTACACTTGATTTTAGATAGAAAATGGCTGAAAATATTAGTAATTAAATTTTGTATTTGTCTTACCTCTTCAGATGGAGTCACTACATAGGGGGGATTAAACACCAGAAGATCAACTTTTTCCTTCAATCTTGGTAGCAAGCCTTTGACCTAAATGTTCAAAATAGTCAGGATTTTAAGCTAGACTCAGAAATAAATAAATACATAAATAAACACATAAAGATGAATAGATAGATCAATCTTTAAAAATACTCTCTCGTTTTTAGAAAAAAAATGTGTTAAAGGGCCAAAACTTAAGATAGAAATGGAGACTAAATATTTTTAGATTTTCACTCAGATAAAAATTACATGAGATGGAGTTCCCGTTGTGGCTCAGTGGTTAACGAATCCGACTAGGAACCATGAGGTTGCGGGTTCAATCCCTGGCCTTGCTCAGTGGGTTAAGGATCCGGCGTTGCCGTCAGCTGTGGTGTAGGTTGCAGACGCGGCTCGGATCCCGCGTTGCTGTGGCTGTGGCGTAGGCCAGCAGCTACAGCTCCTCTTAGACCCCTAGCCTGGGAACCTCCATATGCCGCGGGTGTGACCCTAGATAAGGCAAAAAGAAAAAAAAAAAAAAAAACTATATGAGTTTACCTAAAAATAAGGAAGTGAAATTATTTATCAGAATGAACAAAAAAAGTTCAAGAAAACCTCTGCTCTTCAGCAGCTCACCTGTTTACACTCTGAGCTCACTTTTGGAAGATAAAATGAGGTAAGCTCTCATGTAGTCTATATAAATTTGTACAGAACTATAAAGTTATAGTTGCTAAGTTAAACATTTATTTTCTATAACCAAGGAGAATGTTTTACAAGATGACAGAAAACATATATATGAATGACAAAAATACCAGAAGATGGGATTTTTTTTTATCCCTTCTACTTCTTTAATTGTAAATGTAGTGGCTGAAACAACTAGATAGCAAAGAAAGAAATGACTGGAGACAGTAAGAAGAGACACCAAAAACATCAGTTGCTTGGCATTATACAAATCTTTGATCTGGATACAATTTTCTGTGGAACAACAGGAAAAACGTATTTTTTTTTTTTTAATTTACGAACCCCAACTGGTTCCTCCTGGCAGAATGTAAGCAATAGGAGTAAATTCCCTAAGGTGAATGAAGATTTCTCTCCTTTTTTTTTCTGTCTTTTTAGGACCGTACTCGTGGCATATAGAGGTTCCCAGACTAGGGTTCGAATCGAAGCTGTAGCTGCTGGCCTACACCATAGTCACAGCAACTCGGGATCCGAGCCTAGGCTGGGAACCCCCATATGTTGTGGGTGCGGCTCTTAAGAAAAAAAAAGAAAAAAAATAATACAGGTCAAGAAGCACAGCGTTTTTTTTTTTTAATTACACCCATCTGGTACATGCTATTATGATTTTTGCTTATGAAGAGACCTTCACATTTATAACTAAAAATAAGTTCAAAATTTTCGAAATCTTACTAATCTAAAATATTTTAAAAACTGCAACTGAAAAATGTACAATGTGTAACTTAAAATGATGGTTCTATAGTTGTCATTTGTTGTTTTTACCTGCCTGGGATCCATTCTGCTTTTTTTACTTTTTCAGGGCCACACCTGTGCCCTAAGTTCTCAGGTTAGGGGTCCAATTGGAGCTGCAGCTGCCAGCCTACACCACAGCCACAGCAACACCAGATCAAGCCACGTCTGTGACCTACACCACAGCTCGTGGCAAGGATGGATTCTTAACCCCCTGAGCAAGGGCAGGGGTCGAATCTGAGTCCTCATGGATACTAGTCAGAATAGCTACCACTCAGTCACAACGGGAACTCCCTTTTCTGCCTTTTTTTCTGATTACATCTCCTTTACTTTCATTGGGAAAACTACCCCCTCGCACTCTCAATCCAGTGACTTAGGTAGGGTTTATCCCAACCCAGCTGCCAGAATGAGACTCAGGCTCAAGCCAATCATGTCCATATTCTAATCCCCCTTGACCAAAGTAAGAAACTCAGAGAGGCATATGACCACAGTTGATACAAATGATACCCATTCTGGGGCTTTTGCTAGAGTAATTGAATAGAATTTTCTGGTTTCATATAGGCTGCTAAGAAATAAGATTTGGACACGTAATCATCTTGTTACCAGGAAGGGAAAGACTGCCTAGGAATAGCACCACTAGAGAGAAGTTTAGAGCTAAGAAGAAAGATCCTTGTAACTATTTGAGTTCCTGAAGCCAGCTGTGCTTGAAACCATCCACTCTTGTTATCAGAGCCAGTTTGACGGATTCTCTACATTTCTGACTGAAGGATATCTTTTCTATACAAGGCAATAAAAGTTCCTTTGAATTGTGAAAAAGATGGATTATATCAGTCAACAATTTCCTTTGCCTTTTTTTTTTTTTTTCGGTTATGTGGTTTTCTATTGTCTTTCTATACTTCAGCTTTTTTATCCATTCAACTGTTGATGGACACTTGGTGGCTTCCATATCTTGGCAACTATAAACAACGCTGCTATGAACACTGGGGTGCATGGATCTTTTCAAAGTAGTGTTTCTGTTTTCTTTAGATATATGCCCAAGAGTAGAATTTCTGGTTCATATATTAGTTCTATTTTCAGTTTTTGGAGGAAACTCCATACTGTTTTCTACAGTGGCTGTACCAATTTACATTCCCATCAACAGCATATAAGAGTTCCTTCTTCTGCACATCCTTGCCAACATTTTCTTTGTTTTTGTTCTTTCTGCTTTTTTAGGGTCTCACCCACGTTATATTGAAGTTCCCAGGCTAGGAGTCGAATTCAAGCTATAGCTGCCTGCCTACGCCACAGCCAGAGCAACTCCAGATCCGAGCTGCGATTTACACCACAGCTCATGGCAACGCCAGGTCCTTCCTTACTGAGCGAGGCCAGGGATTGAACACAGATCCTCACGGATACTAGCGGCAGATCCATTTCCGCTGCGCCACAACGGGAACTCCCAACATTTGTTATTTATGTTCTTTTTGCCTTTTTTGGCCACACCTGAGGTATGTGGCAGTCCCTGGGCCAGGGACTGAACCCTTGCCACAGCAGTGACCTGAGCCGCTGCAGTGATAAAACCAGATCCTTAACCTGCTGTGCCACAAAAGAACTCCGGAAATTTACTTTGTTTTGCAGGTTAAAGATAATTAACTGAGAGTTCACTATGGTGCAGTGTGTTAAGAACTGTCACTGCAGTGGCTTTGGTCACTACTGTGGCTTGGGTTTGATCCCCAGCCTGGGAACTTCTGCATGCCACAGGTGTGGCCAAAAAAAAGTTAATTAATTACTCAAGTTTCTTTGACCAAAATCATCTTGACCTTAATTTACTTGAAAAGAAAAGTAATTATTACAGTACTGGTCAAAGACTAACAGCTTACCAAATCTGTAATTACTGGTTGAACGTGGACTTTGTTGCAGCGTGCTGTCTCCAAGGTACAGGCTGCTGCCTCGGGGTTGACATCAGTGCACCTATAAACAGAAAAGGAAAACTATATCCTATGTCTCTGGACAAAAATTCAAGGAATATTCCATTCTTTTTATATTAAGCAGATTTAGAAAAAAAATCAGAATGCTTTAGTAATGATGAATGCAAAAGAACCAAGGAGTTCCCAACATGGCGCAGCGGAAACGGACCCGACTAGGAACCTTGAGGTTGCTGGTTGGATCCCTGACCTCATTCAGTCGGTTAAGGATCCAGCATTACCGTGAGCTGTGGTGTAGGTTGCAGATGCGGCTCAGATTCTGCGTTGCTGTGGCAAAGGCTGGTGGCCACAGCTCTGACTGGATCCTAGCCTGGGAATCTCCATATGCCACGGGTGTGGCCCTAAAGAGCAAAAAAAAAAAAAAGAACCACAATTTACTATACTGATAATAAAGATTGTTATATTGATGTAATGTCTAAGAGTAGCAGAATACCCTTACAAGTACAAATATCTGAAAGAAATAAATTATGAATCCAATGAAGGAATACTACACAGCTACAAAAATGAAATTTAAAAGAATAATGCTCATGATACAACATGAAATGAAAAACAGGAAATTTAAAAAAAAATGAAGGAAATACACTTGGACTACCTGTGGTAAAATGTATAGGTAAATAAAGAAAATTTATTTTCTTCCTTATATTTTCTATATTCTCAAATCTTCTAAAAGAAATTTTAGTAATTTCCAATTTTTTTCTGGTAACAAAATTACATATTCTAGTTTAGAGATGATGTGGATGACTTTGTATACTCATACTTACATGTACAAAGCCTGAGGACCAATCACAGAGGCTAGGAACGCAGATACAACTCCAGACCCTGACCCTACTTCAAGGCATATTTCCACTCTAAAAAACCAAAATAAAACAAGTATTAGTACAGTAGTGTTAAAATAAATATAAGAGAAAACAAAGCATGATGCTTTTAATGTATATTCTCCAGCATCCCTCACCTGCAAATACATGGAAATATAAATTTATAAATAAGCTAATTTCTGACAACCATTTTTTGCTTCTTTAATATTTCAAAGCTCAAAACTTAAAATTTTGTAATTTAAGTCTGTAAAATACTAATAGTTTTCACTTAGTTTCTATAAAACATTACATAAAGACTATAGAACATGAATTAAGGATTGGAAATATTAATATGGAAGACATCAGCCCTTCTCACAAGGAGCTCCTAACTTGGTATTCCCTAAAGTGCTAGGGTTAGTACTATTACAATATTCACTTATAAAAGATATTTTCTCTATCATTTTAAAGTAATTCAGAAGCTCCTATTGTGGTGCAAGGGGAATGAATCCGACTAGCATCCATGATGACTCAGGGTTCGATCCCTGGCCTTGATCAGTGGGTTGGGGATCCTGCGTTGCTGTGAGCTGTGGTGTAGGTTGCAGATGCTGCTTGAATCCTGAGTTGCTGTGGCTGTGGTGTAGGCTGGCAACTGCAGCTGTATCTCCAATTCTACACCTAGCCTAGGAACTTCCATATGCTATGAATGTGGCCCTAAAAAGCAAACAAAACAAAACAAAACTAAAGTAATTCATAAATCCATTGGCATATCCCAGAGAAAGAAAACTTCCCCCATTAAGCAGACTTAGAAAGGCAAACAAGTTCTAAATTTGTACAGCTCTTCACTGAACAGGGAAAATATCCAAGTATCTGATCTTAGAATATTAATAATATTAAGAATGCTCTTGAATATAATAAATTATTGATTCTACTGTATTTGTCCTTGCCTACAATCTTATTTATCCATCAAAGGCCCCAATTATCCCCATTACAGAAATATCCCCATTGGATACGACTTAGGGGACTCTCTAGCATCTACCTTCCCAAATGACTGAAAAACAATGAACTCTAGGGGTTTCTAATTTTTTGAACCATTCCATATCTGACAAGCCTTTATTGTGCTGGAGGAAGGTCTGTTGAATCTTACCAGGCGGCTTCTATTTGAAAATAACTATCATGCCCTCATAAATAATTAGAATTCCAAGATCAGAAATATCCAGGGCTTTAAAACAAAATCAGCTCCTTTTACAGCATACTTTGCAAGGCAATTTGTGCTTGTAAATCTTGCTGAGATATCTTCAGAATAAAACACAAGTTATAAAACAAACAGTACTGCCCCATTCTATATTCCAATAAATACAAAAGTCCTACTGTTTCTAATGAAAAACTAGTTTAATAAGGGTTGGGGCATTTTATACATGGAAAAAAGTCTAACCAACAGGGATAAATAAACATAATACGGATCTTGCAAGACTGATAGCTCTTTGTTTCATCCTGAGAAAATCCATTTCAAGTCTCGATTTCCAAATAAATCTAATTACCCAAATGTATTTCACTGAAAAAAAAAAAAAAAGACAATGTAGGTATTCACTCTTCTTACATTAATTTATAATTTATAGTGACTACTTCAACAAGTCAATTTTAATACTTATTGGGTGTTCGGGTAAATCCTATAAGGGGCTACCTGCATTTTACTTTACATTTCTTACAATTAAATGAAAAATTCAGTACTAGTCACATTTCGGGAGCTACGTGTGGCTAAGGGCTGGCGCCAGACAGCGGAGGATACTATTCAGTGGGCTTAAATACACTCCCCTACGCCAATACTTCACAGCCTCATTTCGTTTTTTGCACACTTGCACTGCTAGAGGATGCTTTTAAGTACCGAGTAAATTAGTGCCACGCAGCACTGATACTAAAAACTGGTATTTATTAAAAAATTGTCCTAACAATTTTTTAAAGTTGTGCTTTCTGAAAGTTTTGTTTTTGAATGTGTCATAATACCGCTACTCTTAGGGGACATGCCCTTCAGATTAACAGCTGAAAGTAAAAGATACTTCTTGGCGTGGTACGGAACCATGAGGCCCCTGAAACCAAGACACCACTTTGGCAAAAGCGGATAGATCCCTGCCACACTGCTTACGTCTATGTACAGGGAAATCCTCAGTTACGGTGTGTGCGTGTCGCCAAATGGGCCAATACCGCCTCCTGCCGGGGAGGGCGGCGACAGTCCTTGCCTTGATCCTCTGCCGCCGCCTCTCCTGAACTCCCGAGCCCTCTCCCACGGGACCCTCGCCCTCCTCGCACCGGGTGAATTCGGCCGCCGCCGCCTCGAGAGCGTCCAGCAGCAGAAACGTGTCCTCCGCGGGCTCGTACACGTCACTGAAAACGCCGCGGCCCACATGCCTGTACTCTGGCGTGGGGAAGCTCGGCGCCGGGGCCGCCATTTTCCGCTGCGCCGACCCACCCGCATGCCCCAAAGGTGCGCATGCTCCAAAAGTGCGCATGCGTACGTGCAAGGGCGCACGCCTGGCGGTGGAGGCGGGGCACGGGGGCGGGGAGTCACCTAGCTTATGGGTTGTTAGTAGCTCCACTTTTAGTAGGAGGATTTTTTAAGTAGAAAGTTACTTAATCTGTAACTACTGACATTTGCTTTTTCCTTTAGAATATTAACACTTACTTGATTTTATGGACCACATAGTGGTATCTTCTATTGTTTTTGGTTAAGGGGAATGTTTTTTCTCTTTATTCAGCAGCTACAAATTTTCTATTCCTAGTTTACAAAGATCTGAAAAAAAAATACACGATGGAATGCTTACTAAATTTTACCTTTTATTTCTTCTACATCAATTGAATTTGCAGCTTTCAGCCTTAAGATTAAGATTTTTGCCTTTATTTCATTTTTCAGTGTAGTATATTACAAAAAGTGTCTGTCAACTTGTGAATGTTCTCTTTTTATAAACCTTACTCAAACAAGATTGATGTATTTTTCTTTTAATGCACTGCTGAATTTGGAATGCTAATTGTCTAGCTCTGTTTCATAACAGGGCTATGCTATCCTTTGGTCATTGTTTCTGGAACGACCTATGACACTGATTTGGCTTGGCGCTTTTCTGGTGCTTTGGGGCATACCCTGTAGGTTATTAGACTATTCGGGTATTTGCATTTTTTTTGAGTCAAGTTTTGAAATTTGAATAAAACAGTTTTACATCTACTTTTTTTTTTTAAATTTGAGAAGTAAAAGTACAAAATACTTGGATAACATTTTAAAAAACCTTGAATAACTGCCACACAGAATTGACAATTGGTAGTATTTTCACATGTTTCCTTAAGATAGTTTTAAAGTACATTACAAATGAAGTGAACTTTCTTTCTGCACTTGCCTGGGTTCCCTTTTGTAATCCTCAATCCAAAGTAACTTCTCTCACGGATTTAGTATCCATCTAACCCATGTTATTATTCCTTCACATTTTATTCTCATAAACAACATATGATTTCTGTGCTTTCATATTTGTGTAACTGGTAATAGGTTGGACATATTGTTCTTCAGATTTCCTTTTCACTCAACATTATCTGAGATCTATGTTTTGATATATACAGATAGCTTATTCCTCTTATTTGTCATGTAGTTTTTTTTTTTTTTTGACTTTAAAAAAATGAGAGTTTATTGCTCACTCACACTATAAATCCATTGCAGACCAAGGGGATTCTGGTCTCCCATTTCATTCAGGGGCCCCCGGCTGATGGACCCTCTGCTATCTCAAGATGGGGTTTCAGGAGAGAAAGAGAGGCTACAGATTCTTGATTGAGCCCAGAACAGATACAAGCCAATTCTGCTCATGGCTCAGAAATAGTCATATAGTCCCATCCAGACTAGAAATAATAGCAAGAGAGCTAGGCATTATAGGGGAACAAATAGAATATAGCTGAGTTTGAATTCCAACTTCACTTATAAGCTGGGTTAAGTTATTTAACTTCTCTAAGCCTGATGTCATGTGGTTTTTTATTCTTTGAAAATGTAAAACAATTTCTGTCTGGAATGGATAAGTATCAGCTGGTAAACATTTGGTTTTTCCCCAGGTTTTCACTATTATGAACAATACTGTAGCTGGCTTCTTTCAACATGACTTTTTCTAGCTTTTACAGAAATTTCCTTGGATTCAACCCGTAATAGGTCAACAGGGTTTTAATGTATACACGATTTTTTTTTCATTTTTGAAGTTATAGTTATTTACAATTTATTGTGCCAATTTCTGCTGTACAGCAAAGTGATCCAGTCATACATAGATATGTATTCCTTTTCTCATACTGTCTTCCATCATGTTCTATCCCAGAGATTGGATGTAGTTCCCTGTGGCAGGAGTCTCAGCATTAGGCCTCTAGCTTCACAGGTTTTGAGAAGCTGAGCACAGTGCCTTCATTTTGCTGCTGCAGACGGGGATGTATGTGGTCTGGGTCTGGAGTTAGTAGCTGCAGCAGCTGATTCCTGATTTCATGGTAGTATTTTCTGACTGCTACTTTCCTGACTGTGGTAGGGCTAGCACCTCGGTTCTTCAATGGACTTTAGGTGGTGCTCCTGGAAGTTCAGTTCAGGCTTGGTCATTTTAAAGCATTTTGATGATCATGACACTTGTTGGATATCCTGTAAAAAAAAAAAAATCCCTCTTAGCTTGAACTAACTAAAGTGGATTCTGTTGTATGCAACAAAACTCTCATTATACAAAGGGATTCCCTGAATTTTCTCATATGTTGTGGTATGTATGTATGTGGTAGTGCCTTCTTATTTCAGAGATGTTTGGGTATTTGGTTCCATCATTGCTAGTGGTTTTGGTGGTATGGTAGTAAAATCAAATGCTTAGTCGGGCATTTTGATTTCATCTTCCTAGTGAGAATTCTTTTTTCTCAGAGGTAGTGGTGTCTAATAGCATACTGTACAAGCTATGTTTCTACTCTTAAAAAATGTTTTGGTACAAGCCTTTTGCATAAGAAATAATAGCTTTTCTTTTTTTCTGGCAAGAAATATTTACCAGGTTCTTATCTTACCTTAACCTGGCTTGCATTTTAATAGAAATAATGAGTGGCAGCTGGCTCTCCTCATGATATCCAAGAATGGAACCAACCTTGATTACTTTCCAAGTCTCCTCTTTTTTTTTTTTTTTTTTTTGTCTTTTTGCCTTTATGTAGAGCCGCACCCGCGGCATGTGGAGGTTCCCAGGCTAGGGGTCTAACAGGAGCTGTAGCTGCCGGCCTTCGCCACAGCCACAGCAACGCGGGATCCGAGCCACGTCTGCAATCTACACCACAGCTCACGGCAACGCCGGATCCTTAACCCACTGAGCAAGGCCAGGGATTGAACCTGCAACCTCATGGTTCTTAGTCAGATTCGTTAACCACTGAGCCACGAAGGGAACTCCCCAAGTCTCCTCTTGATGTAAGGTGGATAAGTAGATAATTTCATTTTATTCCACCGTGGTTTCATGGTTAATGAAGTAATACTTGAATCAAAGATCTTTTTTAGTGAATTTTCAAGAATGGCTCTAAATCTTTCAAGCATCAACCCTTCAAGATTTTCACTATACTTAAAAACACTATGACAGATACAGACTGGGAGAAAATACTTGCAAAATGTATATAAGGTAGTGTTATCCAAAGTATTCAAAGAACTCCTAAAACTCAACAAGAAAACAACTTGATTAAAAACTGAGCAAAAGATCCGAACAGACAGCTCACCAAAGACGTACAGATTGTAAGTGTATGAAAAAATGTTCCACATTATCTATAATTAGGAAATCTTAAATTAAAACAATTATGACTATGCATTTATTAGAATGGCTAAAATCCAAAGCACTTATAACACCAAATGCTGATAAAGACATGGAGCAATAGGAACTCTCATACATTGCTAGTGGGAATGCAAAATTGTTACAGCCACTTTGTTTTTCATTTTATTTTTATTATTTTGCTTTTTTTAAGTGCTGAACCAGTGGCATATAGAAGTTCGCAGGATAGGATTCCAACCCAGAGAAGCAACTGCTGGCCTACATCACAGCCACAGCAATGCCAGATCCAAGCTAGGTCTGTAACCTCCACCACAGTTCATGGCAACACCAGATCCTTTAACTCACTGAGTGAGGCCAGGGACTGAACCCACATCCTCATGGATACTAGTTGGAGTCTTAATCCACTGAGCCACAATGGGAACTCCTACAGCCACTTTGGAAGACAGTCTGGTGGTTCCTTTCAAAACTAAACATACTCTTAGCATATGAGCCAGCAATCACACTCCTTTATATTTACCCAAAGGAATGGAAAATGTGTGTCCAAGCAAAAATTTGTGCACAAATGTTTACAGCCGCTTTATTCATAATTATCCAAATTTGGAAGCAAAAAAGATGTCCTTTAATAGGTGAATGGATAAATTGTGATACATCCAGACAGTGGAATATCATTCAGCTCTTGAAAGAAATGAACTATCAAGCCATGAAAAGATAGGGAGGAAACTTAAATACATATTTCAAAGTGAAAGAAGCCAAATTTAAAAGAGGATATATGGTGTGATTCTAACTCGTTGACATTCTGGAAAAGGCAAAACTATAGTGACAGTAAAAATGTCACTCCTTTCAAGAGTGGGGAAGTAGGGTGAAGGGACAGAGCCTAGAGTGTTTTCAGGGCAATGAAAATATTCTGTATGATACAAAATAGTGAATACATGTCACTATACCATTTGTCAAAACCCATAGAATGTACAATACCAAGTGCGACCCTTAATTGTAAACTATGGACTTTAAGTGATAATGATGTGTCAGGGTACATTCATCGATCATAACGGATGCCCCTCTGCAGTAAGGATGTTGATAGTGCGGAGACAGTATGTCTGTCTGGGCAGGGGACGTATTTAAATTTTTTACTTTCTGTTCAGTTTTACTGTGGATCTAAAACTGCTTTAAAAAAAAAAGCAACCTATGTCACACTAAAAATATTTTTTGGTATTTGGTTAGACTTAGAAGTTTAGTTTAAAATTTTTTAAAACAGTCAAAAGATAAGCACGTTTTAGTCAATAAAATGCCTTCTATTATTATTACTATTATCATACTAATTTAAGAACCCTCAGTAGACCTTATAAATTTAGTGGCTCAGTGATGTTTTTATTGAAAAAAACATATACATACTTGACAAAATTGTTTTTTGTTCCTCTGATGTTGCTGTTATTACTAGTCTCGTGGTATAATAATTTAGTTAAAAATGTTCAAAAGAATCTCTCCAGTACTGCACAGCCAGCACAGTAAGCAGTATAGTTACCGCCAACATAGCTCTGTTTTCATCAGCCAGTTGAATTGTCAAGATGGTTACTCATCCACTGGATAATTTTGCAACCATCTTCTTAAATTTGGTTGCTTTGGACACATTCTATGCTGGAAACAAAAATCCAAGCTCCATAATACATTCAGAAATAGTAGACTCATGTCTTTTTTCCAGCTGGTTCTGGTAGGGTTTCCACATTTACTTCTGCACCATAGGAACAGCTGCAGGAAAGCTGAAGTATGCGTTCAATTCCACTATTTTGGCACAACAGAAAGTCACGTAAAAGAAGGAGACTGTCAGCCTGGCTATAGTTGGAAAATTATTTCTTTTAAGGGCTTGAAAAAAATCTCTACAGGTGCTCAGATCTTATGAACTTAGGACCAGCAATGACCTCATCACCTTCAGCTGGTCTAAAAGTTATCTTTGGCTGCTGCATACTTTATGAAATTCTTGTTAATTATGATTGTTTTTCCTAGTTATAAGTCCTTCTGGGTAAATTTTTATAAAATGTTTATTTTTATCGCTTACATAACTACATAAAATATTTTCATTGGTGTCAAAATGTCATGTTATTGCCAAACAGATTGCATTTCAATTTCTAGAAATTATTGGAAAGTTAATATTCCCATTTTAATGGCACCCTTGCTGTAGTTTTAAATCATGCTACACTGAAATTCACAACAGAAATCATAATTACATTGTGTTTTTACAGGATAAAGCACAAAAATAGGCAACCTTTGCCGTTAACCTCTACGGTTAATGATTACACTTTCTTTTTTCAAAAAGATGAATCAAGGGTACAATTCAGTGTCTTTTTTTAAATTTTTTTTTTGGATTTTAGGGCTGCACCCACAACATCTGGAAGTTCCCTGGCTAGGGGTTGACT
Source organism: Catagonus wagneri (assembly GCA_004024745.2). Classification (NCBI taxonomy): domain Eukaryota; kingdom Metazoa; phylum Chordata; class Mammalia; order Artiodactyla; family Tayassuidae; genus Catagonus; species Catagonus wagneri. Next base: position 608,934 of record PVHT021183697.1, on the reverse strand, counting down.
TGGAGCTATAGCTGCTGGCCTACACCACAGCCACAGCAATGCCAGATCCAAGCTTTGTCTGTGACCTATACTGCAGCTCAAAGCAATGCTGAATCCCTAACCCACTGAGCAAGGCCAAGGACTGAACCCACATCCTCATGGATACTAGTTGGGTTTGCTGAGCCGCAATGGCAACTCCAGAATGGAATTCACTGTCTTTTTGAAACTGAAATTTTTGTTAATTTTTTTTTTTGCTTTTTAGGGCTGCACCCACAGCATATGTTTTCCAGGCTAGGGGTCGAATTGGAGCTACAGCTGCCGGTCTATACCACAGCCACAGCAATGCAGGATCCGAGCTGCGTCTGCAACCTACACCACAGCTCATGGCAATGCTGGATCGTTAACCCACTGAGCAAGGCCAGGGATCGAACATGCAACCTCATGGTTCCTAGTAGGATTTGTTAACTGCTGTGCCACGATGGGAACTCCTGAGACTGAGTTTTTTATGAAAATGATCCTCATGGTTACTCATCTTTCATTTCTCTTTTCAGCACAGTGATATTTTAGTTTAAGAATCATAAACTGAATCTTTCTCTTGGATTATGAAACTTTGCCCTATCCATTTCTATTTCAAAACAAATAAAAATACTTTAAAAGGCAAGGTTAAATAAGAAAGTCACATTCCTACCTAGGTTTTTGGTTTCTCCTTAGAAATATCAATTCATAAAAACTCAATCACTGTAAACATTGTTACCCAGCTCAGACAGCTCACAGCATGACAGGCCAATACATCTAGAGGTGAGTTTAAGGAATGCAACTTTACTCAGAAAGCTGTCGGACAGAAGATGGTGGACTAGTGTCCCAAAGAACCATCTTATCTGAGTTAGAACTCAGATTTCTTTTATACTAAAAGGGATGGTTGTATGCAACTTCTTGGTGCTGGACTTTTTTTGTTCTTTCAGCTGTTCAGGGTAGGTTTGGTCACGACATTCCTATAAGCCTCCAACAAGACAAATGCACTTCTTTGTGGTGAAATTTTTTCTCAGTATGAATGGAAAAGTGTTATACTTTAAAGGTCTGAGACTTCCACGGCTGTGGCCAAAAAAGAAGAGATACATCAGTACTAGGGATGTAACATGTAACATTATAATACAATTAGCATTGCTGTGTGTCATATGTGAAAGCTATTAAGAGAGTAAATCCTAAGATTTCTTTTTATAAGATAATTTTTTTTCTATTCCTTTAATTTTGTACCTGCCTAAGATGATGGATATTCACTAAACTTATTGCAGTCATCACTTCATGATGTATGTAAATGAACTCATGATGCTATACACCTTAAACTTACACAGTGCTGTATGTCAATTATATCTCAATAAAACTGAAAGGAAAAATTAAAAGTCAGAGTGTTGAGAATGGGCTATCATGTATATTTCAGGCTATAAGCGATGTTTTACAAAAGGTGCAGGGCCAGCATGGCTAAGCATAGGCAACAGAGCACAGAAGTTAGAGCTAAATGTTGTTTAAACTACTCAGCTGACAGTATTTTTTTATGATCGCCTTAGCTTACTAACATAGCCCCCAAGGACAAGATACTTGAAACAAGAGCACACACAAAAGGTCCAATGGGAATTCAGATGGTGTTCCAGGCAGTTCAGGAACACATGCTTTATAATTTCATTTACTGCCTCTTTTAGTGTATAAACAGAACCTCAGAAGACGGTTAAGTTGAAGGGACAGCCTTAAAAGGAGAGTATTCCAGTGGGATCAATTAACAATTTGTAAGTCAGATGATCATTTTGCCTGCCCTGACTGCTAATGAAGTGAAGTTAGAAGCAGTTATTATTTTAAGAAAGTTGACTTTATAATTTAAGTTATGGAATGTTCTGAGCTGGGCTCTATGCCTTCCTCATACTGCTTTCATTAAATATTTTTTTATTTGATTTAAGGTATTTTCTACTTCATGGCACAACTTTAGCAAGGAATAGAATGCCTATCAAAAACTTTATTACATTCTTGTGAGAAAGTATACTTTTATGGCTCACTTATGCCACAAGTAATTTAACGTAGGAGTTTGCACCTTTTGACTTTTTCTAGCTTTGAAGTTGGGTGAAGGTGATCAAAAGATACAAACTTCCAGCCTAAATTACTCCTATAAACTGCCAAATCTTACTTTTTAATAAACTGCCAAATCTTACTTTTTAAAAACAGATGCTGAGCACATGCGTATGTCTAATAGTTATGGTCCTGAATATTTACTGTATGAAATATTACCTGAAACAGTAAGGGTTCATCTATGACACAGCTAGTTTTTGTCACATGTCAATCTGAGTCATACCTAAATGGGTTGTGATGGAATTTACCTATAGACCTAAATTGTACAGATTCCATTGTGGTGGACAGAATAGTGGTCCCCCCAAATGTCCACATCCTAATCCCCAGAATCTGTGACTATTTTACCTTACCTGGCAAATGGGAATTTTACATATATGATTAAATTAATGATCTTGATAGAGGGAGAGTATCCTGGATTATCTGAGTGGGCTCATTGTAATCGTAAAGCTCCTTCTGAGAGGGAGGAAATCAGAGTCAGGGTTAGGACAGGAAATGTGGTAATGGTTGCAGCAGTCAGATTGAGAGAAAGAAACTTGAAGATGCTTGTTTTGAAGATGGAGGAAGAGAGCAAGCCAAGGAATGCGGGTGGCCTCTAGAAGCTGGAAATGTCTAGGAGATGGATTCTTCCCTGGGGCCTCCAGAAGGAATGCAGTTCTGCCAACCTGTTTTAGACTTTTGATCTCTTGAATTTTAAGATAACGGATTTGTGTTGTTTTAAGCCACTAGGTTTGTGGTAATTTGTTACAACAGCCATAGGAAATAATACATCAATCGCCATTGATTTTATTTCCTTAACATGGTACTACTGATACCAATTAAAAGCAATTTAAACTTTAGACACTTGTTCCAAATCTCTCAAGACATGAGTATGGCTGTCACCAAGCAGGACCCTGTGAGTTCCTCCCAGAGTGGACTCCACTCAGGTCCTCCACTTGCCTTTTTGTCTATAGGAAAACTTTAGTCAAAGAATCAATTTCATCAGAGAAGTGAGAAAATACAGAGAAAAGGGGCAACAGTTAGGCAAGACAGAATAATAATAGTTTAGTCATTCAGCAAAGCCAAGGACCTTTAGTTCTTCCTCAAAGACTATTGAAAATATACTGAACGTGTCTTTGGAGCTGTCTTGCAGGTACTGAAGCCCCCACAAGGTGGAAGAAGTTAACTGTACGCTGCCCACAAACCTGTGTGGCTGGAACCAGAAGGTTGATGACACTGACTCCCAATTACCTCACCACCCACCAGTCAGGAAATTGTCAATGAGCTGATCATCCTCTGCTCCTTGAACATTGTAAGACTCCTCACCACCATCTCCAAGGTGGGGCACAGTCCTTGGGGCACTAACCTGCTGTGTTCCCTCTTTGCCTGGCAAATGAAGCAACTTTTTCTGTGTCCTCCAACTCTGTCTCTGTGTTTCTATTTGGCATCGGTGTAGGGGCAGCTGACATTTTGGCAAGGTGGTGGATGTGAAAGACTGGCTAATTTAAAGCTCTAACATACATTGCTATCCCACTGGAAGCTGGGGGAGCTGGTTGTGGGCATACAAGGCTTGTGCCATCCTTTAAGATCCATCACCCTTTAAACTTGCACTGCCCATGCATCTGGGGCTACTGAGTCCTGAAAATTTGGCCAGTGTGAAATGAGATGTGTTGCAAGTGTAAAACACACCATGGATGTGGTAAAGAAGAATGTAAAATATCTCATTAATAATTTTAAAATTGATCACATGTTGAAATATTACTCCTTTAGACATACGGGGTAAAATAAAATATTGTATTAAACTTCAATTCCATTTTACTTTTTGAATGTAAAATGAGAACATTTGAATTACATATGTGGTGGGTCATATTATGTTTTTACTGGGCAGTGCTGTTCTAAATAGACAATTCTTTTAATAATGTAATTAACAAAATACAGAATATTTACATGCCAATTAATACATGTTGAGTAATGAATATACAAATGCAGTTGAAAGAGTTAAATCGTTTATTTCTTTATACACATTTGATGCATTTAGAAATTACTGTTTCCCTTTTTTATAGTCACATTCTCCTAGAGTCTGATCTCCATAATCTCAAGTTCAACTGTGGTAAGATTTTGAAAAGAAAGACCTGGAGGAAAAGCCTAGGGGAATTGCAGGGAATAATGTTGGCAGCTCAAAGGTGACATTTTGGCATGAAGAAAGTTACTTCTGTGAGTGGGTGAAGATCATCTTTGCACATGCTTTGACGCTTTTTTTTACCAAGAAAGGAAAGGTGGTCTATAAATATGAAGACATTGTTACTACGAAAATTTTAACATTAAGTAATTTTCAGGGTAAAATAAAAAGCATATTTTCCCTGCCTGCTGTAGGAATACTCACAATGAAGGCTTAGAATGAAAAAGAAGAGGCAGCTAGCCTGGATGAAATCATCCAATTGAAGCCTTTAGGAAAATTCTAAAACTTTTGGATTCCCTAACACCAATGTGTCTGTATGAATGCAGAGCATGCTAGCAAATGAATGATTAAGTTAGAGCTGCCTGGATAGTGGTGAATTTCAATATGGTTTAGGAATACGGAAACCACAGCTTCAACATTCAGTATCCATATGCCTTTGTGCCTGCAGGCAGTAGGGATAGTTTGGGATCCTTTAGATCTTTTTGTCTTCTCACAAAGCCCTCACGAACATGACATCTTTCTTTTTCTGAGGAAATAGAATTTCTTTTGAAATCCAGTCCATGTTTCATGAAGGCATCTAGCCAGTGTAATTTCCTGGACCAGATTAATGTTTGTAGGATCAAGAAATCTTAGGAAACTCAACAGAATCTGTAAGCAATTATATTGTGGGTGGTGTTACCTTAGAGTTCAGTGAAGAAAAAACTGTATATATGTATTTGTATATCAATACATATATATACACACATGTATGTAACACATATATATACATATATTATGTATATGTAACACATATTATATAATACATTATGCATATGTAACATATATTATATACATATATATTATGTGTATATTAACACATGTGATATATTATAACACATGTATATAGTATGTGCATGTATACATATGTATACATACACGTATATTCCTAATACACATACATATATAGTTATGTTATGGCAAAAGCAAAGTGATGAATGTTTGATAAAAGACTATGACTTTGTCTTTGGGTACTCTCTGACATTTAGGGGATGCCAGGCATCATTTATGGCATGATGTTCATGATTTGACCCTTGGCCTGAGCAAATCTGTATATTAAGGAAATCTACACAAACATTATAATGTCAATAACTTAGTGAATGTTATAAATGATTCTCAGTGGGTGGATTTCTCCTTAAATTTCCTGGACCATTTTTCCCCAGCTCCAGTTCTCCACTTGATTTTGTAGGGACTACCACACCCAGCATGTCCCTCTTGGTGTAAGTACTGATCATTCGATGGGGTCTATAATAAAACGGTAACCTTTAGAAAGGTTTCCCACTCTCTGATAATGTCCCTATGTACATCGGTTATTGTGGTGTAACTACAGGGTGTATGGGAAAGCTTTTCAATGAACATTTGTATTGGAAGTGAGCTACCAGTCACTAACGTCCAATGGAACTTCCATTGACAAAAGTCCTATTCCTTTTCCCAATGGCAAGTGGAATGTATGTTTCTTGGCTTGCGAAGGGTAAAAAAAATCCCATTCATTAAAATAACTTTCATGTTTCCAATAAAGAATGTTCCTGGTTTCTTAGATAAGGAACCAGTTTGGTAGAAATGCACTTTGCAGAACTTGGTTCAAGTGGTTATTGCAAATAGACTTCAAGTCTAAGTGCCCTTGGTTAATGTTGTCAAGGCAGGAGGCTGAGTGAGGACACACCAGGTTTACCTGCCTTGGGCTGTACTGAGACTGACTGGCTCTCCCAGAGCCATATAAAACTTTTTATTATTTTTCTGCATATATTATGCCATGAAACCATGTGGCCTTCTGGGACTTCTGCTGCTTTTAAAGAGGGCCCAACATTTTTGTTGGCTGAAGTGCAGGGTGAGAATTGCTCACCATCATTGCAGAGCAACTGGAGACCTTTTTTGGGGTTCATTGGTTAACCTGTACTGGAAGGCATTAATAAGCCAGTGAGGGAAATGTTAACATTAAATTAAAATAGGTAAAGAAGCTTCCTAGGAGCATCAGAAGAGCTAGATGCAGTGGGGGCATTGAGAGTCAGAATTCAGGGCAAGAACCAAGTGTTTTGTTCTTTTCTAAAGCATGCAGAATTCATTATTGTTGATGGAAATGAAATTTACAGGGCCAAGTGCCTCGAATAAGTCAGAGGCTGGAAACCCTTTTGTTCAACTTTATCGGCCAAAAAGTTCCTCTAAAGAGAAGCTTGCTTGACCTACTGTGAAATTATTTATTATGTTCATAAATAATCAACGCAGGTATTTCTACCTATGGTTTCATCACATTTGAGGAAAATCCAGCTTCTAATTGGTATAGAAGGTATGGATGGGTTCAAACCAAAGGCCCAAATTTTGCTCCCAGAGAATATGGAACTGGTCTTTGAAGAAAGTATTCTTTGGGTTGATAGGTAAGTCGTGGTCCTAGATGTTTCTTCCTGGTATGTCCTACTAATTCTTAAGATTCTCAGTGATTATCACTGAGCCAGTCAGATTAGCCAAAAAAATGAAAGGCAGTATAATGCAGCAATGAGATAAATCAGGCCTTGAAATCAGCAGACCAAGTGGCAAATCCCTATTAATTTCAGTCTTATTTGACATGGCAGAATGCAGTAGCGTACAGTATAGCAAAATATTTTACTATGCTACCCAGTACACTTTATTTATTCTACTATTTAGAATTATAATCTACTAAACGGAATTTAGTAGTATATAGTATAATAAAATAATTGTGCAGAGTTTTATTCAGCTGTCTTGGTTGTAAAGACTATCCCAATAATTTAAAAAGTTTTAATGTAGCAGCATACATATATCTTTTAGAAAAATAGTCTCCAAGTCAGGGTTAATAGTAGAAGAATCCCCATGGAAAATGGAACAGGAACTGGGAAGTGATTTGGAATCTAACCCAAGTCTTGGCTCCTCAGAAACAGGGGCCTGTTAATTTTGCTCTGGGTGCCCAACTTTAATATGAAGACACGATAAATCCAGTATCTTTGCTATGGCTACCGAATGACCAGATGTTTCTGTATTTAACTCCTCAGATTCCTAAATCCAGGATTCTGATCTGTTTGGATAAGCGTTTATTGGCCAGGTCATTGTAGTCCAATGACCAGTCTGTGGGTTGGCTGGTCTTGGGACAGGTCTTTGACTTTAAGCCAAACCTGAACGATAATTATAGAGCTTTCCTTTCAGCAGGGAGACTGGGTGGTTATCTTAGTTTTGCTGAGGTTGTAGTTATAACTGGCACAATGACTGATATAGCTGATGGTTCCTGGGAGATTGTCACAGCTGGATTCAATCTTCATGCCATCTGATTTTCTGAATACATCCCTTCGCCATCACTGGGGTACTGGTGGAAAAAAGTAAAGACTTTATTTGAGAGCACATGCTTTCTTTTCTTTTCTCCATGTATTTTATTTTTAAACTTTTTAAATTGCAGTTATATACAATGTTCTGTCAATTTCTGCTGTACAGCAAAGTGACCCAGTCATCTATATCTATGTCTATGTCTATATCTATATCTATATCTATATCTATACCTATATCCATTCTTTTTCTCATATTACTTTCTATAATGTTCTGTCCCAAGAGATTGTATATAGTTCCCTGAGAGCACAGCTTTTGAAGCTCCATTCAGTGAAACTCAGAGTCTCTGGGTAAGACTCAAAGTTTTATTTTATTTTTTTTAGTTTTTCCTTTTTTAGGGCTTCACCCATGGCATATGGAGGTTCCCAGGCTAGGGGTTGAATCAGAGCTACAGCAGCCAGCCTATGTCACAGCTACAGCCACACCAGATCTGAGCCCAGTCTGTGACCTACACCACAGCCCATGGCAATGCTGGATCCTTATCCCACTGAGCCAGGCCAGGATCGACCCCGCATCCTCATGAATCCTAGTCGGGTTCATTAACTGCTGAGCCATGAAGGGAACCCTAAGACTCAACTTTTTTTTTCTTTTTTTTTTGTCTTTTTGCCTTTATGTAGAGCCGCACCCGCGGCATATGGAGGTTCCCAGGCTAGGGGTCTAACAGGAGCTGTGGCTGCTGGCCTTCGCCACAGCCACAGCAATGCGGGATCCAAGCCGCGTCTGTAACCTTCACCACAGCTCACGGCAACGCCGGATCCTTAACCCACTGAACAAGGCCAGGGATCGAACACACAACCTCATGGTTCTTAGTTGGATTTGTTAACCACTGAGCCACGAAGGGAACTCCCTAAGACTCAACTTTTTAAACTCTTCATTTCACAAATGTAAAACATAGAGGATTTCCTACAGGAAGTAAAAGAGCAGAGGACAAAAGGGTCAAGTAGGCAATGAGCTTGTATTGTCAGAGTCATTTTTTCTTCTCCATCCTAGAGCTCTTTCAAACTCTAGTAAAAAAAAAAAAAAATTTTTTTTTTTTTTGTCTTTTTAGGGCTGCACCTGTGGTATATGGACGTTCCCAGGCTAGGGATCAAATTGGAGGTGCAGCTGCCAGCCTACACCACAGCCACAGCAACACCATATCTGAGCCAAGTCTGCAAACTATGCTACAGCTCACAGCAATGCCAGATCCTTAACCCATTGAGCAAGGCTAGGGATTGAACCCGTATCCTCATGGATACTAGTCGGATTCGTTAGCACTGAGCCACGATGGGCATGCCTACACCCTAGCAAATTAAAGGCAGCTGTAGTTTGGGAAGAAGAGGATGAGACTTAGAGTTGGAAGATACCCATAAATCACACCTTTGCCCCATATCCTTTGGCCCTGGGTAAATAAAGGAGGCTTAAATTCCTCATCATAAAGTGTAACTATCATACAAAATTGTTTTTACTACCATGTGAAAGAGATGGGCCTATGGTACATGATTATTTAATAAATACTTAAAAAAAATTAGAGGTGGAAAGGGCACATAAGAGATATGGTAACTGGGGTCCAGAGATATTATTTCACTTGTTAACTTGAACAAGCTACTTCACTGCAGTCAACACCAGAACCCAGGTCTCCTGACTCCCCAGAACAATGCTTTTGCAAACCTACTTTAAGTTTCTCCATAATTCTTAAATCTTGCTCTATTAAAAAAAATTTTTTTTTAGAGTATGCCCACAGCATGCAGAAGTTTCTAGGCCAGGGACTGAACCCTTGCCACAGCAGTGACAGTGCCAGATCTTTAACCACTATGCCACCAGGGCACTCCCCAAACTTTCTCTTTAGAAAGACTGTGTAGGTGTACAAAGCTGTAGCTTCGAGTTTCTTTCAATGAATAAAATATATTTTTAAAATTAGACTAGAAATTCCTGAAGTTCTTTTTTTAAAGAAAATATCTGATTCTAATTTACCATGAAGAGTGAATAAAAATTAAATTACTTAAATTACTGTCCTAGAGGAATATGTGTTTTAATAGTAACTCAAGTCTTAGAGAAGAGAAACTCCCTCGCCAGGAGTTCCTGGGCCTCCCTGGCCTTCTGCAGTCACTCTGGCCTCATGATTATCTCCTGTGGTACTAAGGTCTGAGAGCAAAGCCAAGCTTTCTAACTGGCAGTCAGATGCTTCAGCCTGAACGACCCCAAAACCCAAGGTTATCTGGATTCACCTGGCTCAACATTACACTCCAGAAATGTGCTCCATGCCACATATTCCTCTGCCTCATGGGGCAGGTGGAAACTTCATGCGATCCATTACATTTTCAATTACCAAGGAAGTGACTTTAAAAAAAAATGTTAAAGGACTAGATTCCAGATCTTAGCTGAACACAGTTGGTTTGTCTACACAGTCATTATTTTCTTTGCCCAGGAGTGCAAGATTTTAGAAGCATGTCTTTTTCCTTCCACTTATTATAATTTCCTCACAAATAACTCGTGTCTGTCTTGTGCAGAGCATCATGGGAATTTCGGAATAATATTTGATGCTCTCTTTCCTAAAGGAGTCCATTTTCTTGTTGAGAAGGGAGTGGAATCTTCATGGGAACTCGTCTGTGTTTTTCACTGTTGAGGTCCAGTCCCTAGACCAGGACCTGGCACAGAATAGACACAGGGAAAATATTTGTGGAAGGCATGAACAAATATATCTATAGCAAACACTAATCACAGCTAATGCCTGTGTAGCTAATATTTATGCCTACTAGTTTTCTAAGTTTAGTTGCTGCCTCATTTGATCTTCACAGCTCTGTGGGGTAGGAACTGCTAATATACCCATTCTGAAGACGGGGAAACTGAGGCTTAGAAAGATTAAGTAACTATCCCAAAGTTGCCCATTGGTGATCCTGAGATTTATACCATAATCATCTGGCTCTGAAGTCTGAATTCTTAGCCACTATACTCTGTTACCCCTGCTTATTATGCTGCATTCTCCCTTGGGGCAAAAGATACTCTCTCAATGTTTTTAGAAATGAAATCAAGGAAAGTTTACAATGGAATCACATTTGCAGCATTAACAACTAGCAGGCTAGAAAGTTTTGTAGAGCCTGAAACAGATGTGGGATCAAAGCCTAAGGGATAGGAAGGATTAAACAGGCAAGAATCAGAGTTCATCTCTCTTTGGCTTCTGGGAGAAGATTACTTTGGAAATCCTCCTTATAAAATGATTATGTTATGATCCTATGCGACATTATCACATTATTTTTAAAATTTCAACCAGTTTCATCATCTTAATTAGTTTGTGAGAGTGAGAAGCCAGTCCAGTCCATCTTCCTCTTCACCCTCATCTCTAGCCTAGGCTCCTTCCTTTGATTTGAAGGGAATCAAACTATCATTTGCTGTTAAGCTTGATGAGCTCGGGAGGGCTAACTACACCAAAATATCTGCCAAATTTGGATTCTGATAAGCTTGCTCTTTCATGATTTCCTCCACCTCTTCCCCTTCTTTTCAAGAAATCCTTAGAAAAAAAATCTAAACACGACTATTCACATGAAATCATTTTTGACATCTTCAGAGATTTCTCTAGGTTCTGGTCCAAGCCCGACTGTTGTTCTCTTCTACCTACATTTTTCCTACACTTGAGGGATTTCAAAAAATGTGCCTAATGCTTTGGACTTGTTTTAATTTCCTCTAACTTATTTATTTTTTCTTGAGGTTAGTAACATTTTGTAAATTTGAAAATACCAGAAGTATTTTGCACACACGAAATAGGTTTAAGAAAACAATCAGATCAGATTCAGAATATCTCCCCAAGGAAAGGAAGTACACAAAATGGTCAAATGATTAATTGAAAAACAAAGCAAGGAACTAAAATATCTCTCTGAACTAGTTCCTAAGGTATGCCTTTTTTTTTCCATTATGAAACATTCACTAGTCTGCACAGTTTGTTTTCTGAAGTGAAACTTTGATGGGAAAATTAATAACTGAATCCACTGTGTATTTCACACTAACATCAACGTTCTTTTTCTTGCCAAACATTTTGCTATGAGCTTAGGCATTTATCCTTGATACATTTTCCTGACTGTTCAGGTGTTCATTTTCTGTTTTTTTTTTTTCTCTCTCTCTTTTCATTTTTGGCTGCTCTGAGCCATATGGAGCTCCTGGGCCAGAGAGCAGATCTGAGCTGTAGTCTCCACCTAAGCTGCAGCGGCAGCAGTGCCAGATCCTTAACCCACTGTGCAGGCCATTGATCAAACCCTTGAACCAGTGCTTCCAAAATGCCATATGACCCAGAAATACCACTTGTGGGCATATATCTGGACAAAAATTCTCCTTGAAAAAGACACCTGCACACGCATGTTCATTGCAGCACTAGTCACAGTAGCCAAGACATGGAAACAACCCAAATGTCCATCGACAGATGATTGGATTAGGAAGATGTGGTATATATACACAATGGAATACTACTCAGCCATAAAAAAGAATAAAATAATGTCATCTGCAGCAATGTGGATGGAATTACAGACCCTCATACTGAATGAAGTAAGTCGCAAGGAGAAAGACAAATACCATATGATATCACTAATATCTAGAATCTAATATACTCCACAAATGAACCTTTCTACAGAAAAGAAAATCAAGGACTTGGAGAACAGACATGTGGTTGCCAAGAGGGTAGGGGAGGGGTTGGGATGGTAGGGGGCCTGGGGTTAATAGTTGTAGACTGTTGTCTCTGGGATGGAAAAGCAAGGAGATGCTACTGTATAGCACTGGGAACTATGTCTAATCACTTGTGATGAATCCATATATGTATGTGTTACCAGGCCACCATGCTGTGCAGCTGGGTATAATGGAAAAAAAAATTAAATTAAAAAAAACCCCCAAAACCGCAAAATGTTGAATCCTGTTGTGCCATTGTGCAGCAGCAGAAGCTCCTCATTTTTCTTGTTTCTAGTAAGTATTCTACTGAAATTTCAAGCCATGCTTCCTGAAAGTTAGAACGGGTCATCATATTTTGCAGGGATTGATAAGAAAAGCAAATTTTCTTTTATTCATCCATGATGAATAACACAGACTCCTAGTTTGAATTTTACTCCATTAGGCAGGGTCTCCTTTGTCTGAAGATCTGATATTGATAAACAAGTCAGTTTTAGAAATGTTTGGAATCTGAAAAAGAGTGGAAACTATGTGTGACCTAATTGATAATAAAATGATTGAAATTGCTAAACTGACAAAATGACTGACGTTGATAAACATTTCCTGAGCACCTACTCTATGAAAAGCCAAGTCGAATTGAAGTTTGCCATCCTTTAAACACTGGTGAAGATATAGGGGCTTAACATACAGACTTAATGACATGCTTCCTGACTTCCTACCAGTAAGTCACAGACAAGAATGAGCTCTTCTCAGCTTTTTGTTCTCACTTCCTCCAACTGGGCAAGAATACCTTCCACACCCAAATCAATAACCAATAATCAGTAACCAGTACTTTCTAATGCATTTTACTTTTCCATAAGCCATGCCACCATATAATCCTGTTTCTGGCTTACTCTGAAGCTCACACAAACTTTTGTCTGGATCTCATCTTGCAGAGAAACACTCCCTATGTCTGCAAGATCTAATTATGTCTATTTGCATAAGTCAAACTAAAAAAAAAACATCGTGTTCATTATATCAGGGACTCAGGAGACCATAAAGAAACTTGAAGAATGGGAGTAGAAACAGTAGTAGCAATACCAGTAAAAGTTAGTAAGAAGGGTAAAAGCTGTATTTAATGTTTACATAATAATAACAACTTCCTCTTACAGAAGAAATTAACACTCAGAGAGGTAAAGTAATCTCCCCAGAGCTCATACAGTCCAGTGCTGGAACTGGAACTGCGAAATGTAATTTTAATTAAGTTTAGTGGAACTGACTATCTCCGTGTGGGTTTTTTTTTTTTTTTGAAGAGGGGAAGTTTGTGTCTCTCATTTCAAATTTCCACTTTTCTTTAGCTATATAGAGTTATTTTCCTCTGTGCTTAAAAGCCGTACATTCTATTTTTATTCTTAGGGTTGTTGCTCCATGCTTAAGTCTGTCTTCATAGTTATTTTTTTTTCTATTGAGTCCTGAAACATTTCTTTTTGTTTGTTTGTTTCAAGGACCTAGAATATTTATTTATTTGTTGTTGCTTTCCTATTTCTTTTAAAAATTAAAGTATAGTTGATTTTCAATGTTCTGTCATTTTCTGCTATATAGCAAAGTGACCCAGCCATACTCATATATACACTCTTTTTCTCATATTATCTTCTATTGTGTTCTGTCACAAGTGATTGGACATAGTTCCCTGTGCTGTACAGTAAGACCTCATTGCTTACCCATTCTAAATGTAATAGTTTGCATCTGCCAATCCCAAACTCCCCGTCCATTCTACTCTGTCCTCTTCCTTCCCCTTGGCAACCACAAGTCTGCTCTCCATGTCTGAGTCTGTTTTTGTTCTGTAGCTAGGTTTATCTGTGCCTTATTTTAGATTCCACATATAAGGGATATCATGTGGTGTTTGTCTGTCTCTTTCTGACTTACTTCACTTAGTGTGAGAATCTCTAGTTCTATTCATGTGGCTGCAAATGGCATTATTTTGTTCTTTTTTATGGCTGAGTAGTATTCCATTGTTATATATACCACATCTTAATCCATTCATCTGCCAGTGGTTATTAAGACTGTTTCCATGTCTTGGCTATTGTGAATAGTGCTGCAATGAACATAGGGGTTCATGTATATTTTTGAATGAAAGTTTTGTTTGGATATATACCCAGGAGTAGGATTGTTGTATCATATAGTAGTTCTATATTTAGTTTTGTGAGGAACCTCCATACTGCTTTCCATAGTGGTTGTATGAATTTACATTCCAATCAGCTGTATAGGAGGGTACCCTTCTCTCCCCATCCTCTCAAGCATTTGTTATTTGTAGACTTAGTAATGATGGCCATTCTGACTGGTATGAGGTCATTGTGCCTCATTGTAGTTTTGATTTGCATTTCACTAATAACTTGTGATGTTGAGCATTTTTTTCATTTGCCTGTTGGCCATCTGTATGTCTTCTTTGGAGAAATGTCTATTTAGGCCTTCTGCCCATTTTTCGATTTTTATTTTTTTGCTGTTAAGTTTGAGTTATTTGTATATTTTGGAGATTAATCCCTTATCGGTTGCATCATTTGCACCTATTTTCTCCTGTAGAAAATAGGTAGGTTGTCTTGAGTCTTGAAACTTTTAAATGTTCATATTTCCTTGAACCAGACAGGTAATTTAGAGTCCTCTCATGTCACTTGTTCTATTCCCCACCACTATCCCACACTTTTTTTTTCTTTCTTTCTAGGGCTGCAAGTGAAGCATATGGAATTTCTCAGGCTAGGGGTTGAATTGGAGCTACAGCTGCTGGCCTGTACCACAGCTGCAGCAACACAGATCTGAACTGTGTCTATGACATACACCACAGCTCATGGCAATGCTGGATCCTTAATCAACTGAGTGGGGCCAGGGATTGAACTGAATCCTCCTGGATCCTAGTCAGTTTCCTTAACAGCTGAGCCACAAAGGGAACTCCCACTACCCCTCATCTTATACTGATATTTTCTGGAATAATTCTGGGTCACTAAGGGCATTATTTATCATTGTCTTTGCTTTGGTTTCAGTCTTTGAAAGACCAACTTTCATGCTGTTGAAGACTTCTCTGCCCTTACTGATTGTTTTTGTCTGCTTGTTCTAGGAGTTACAGGAGGAGGTGTGTTAAAATTTCCCACTTCGATTGTGAATATTCTGGTTTTCTATTTTAGATTTTTCGATTTTTGCATTATAGATTTTCAACCTATATTAATAGATAACCAGATTCAGAGTAATTATATATTCCTGGGGAACTGAATTTTTATCATTGTGAAATGTTCCTTTTCATCTTTGGTAAAGCTTCTTTACTGCAAGTCTATTTTTGTGATATTAGTGTAGCTATGCCAGGCTTAGTTTCTTGTTCATCATGCTTTAGCTTGGTCCATCATTTCTGATTGTTTTTTTTTTTTTTGGGTTAAGGTGTGTTATGAACGTTTTTGCTTCCCACCCTCGCCCCTAGAGACATATGCTTAAGTCCTAACCTCCAGTGTGGCTGTAGTTGGAGATGGGGCTCTTAGGATGTAGTTAAGATTAAATGAGATTACAAAGGTGTGGCTCTGGTATGATAGGATTGGTGTCCTTAGAAGAAGAGACATTAGAATGATATTTCTCTCTTTTTCTCTGCTTGTATGTGGAAAAAAAGCTATGGGAGGGCATAGCAAGAAGATGGCCATGTACAAGCCAGGAAGAGAGCCCTAACTGGGAACCTTAACCTTGGACTTCTTCCCAGACTACAGCACTGTGAGAAAATATATTTTTCTTATTTAAGTTACCAGCCAATGGTATTTTGTTACAGCAGCTGAAGCTGACTGATACTTTGGGCGGGGGCAGGGGGGCACTGCATCTGCAGCATATGGAAGTTCCCAGGCTAGAGGTCAAGTCGGAACTGCAGCTGTTGGGCCTACTCTAAATCCACAGCGATGTCAGATCCAAGCTACATTTGTGACCTACACCACAGCTTGCAGCAATGGCAGATCCTTAACCCACTGAGCAAGGCAAGGGATGAAACCTGGATCCTCATGGATGCTAGTCAGGTTCTTAATCCACTGAGCCACAATAGGAACTCCTGATACAGATTTTGGTACCAAGAAATGTGGAGCTGCTGTAACAAATACCTAAACATGAGGAAATGGCTTTGGGCCTAAGTAGTAGTCAGAGGCTGGGAGAGGTTTGAGGTGCATGCTAGATAAAGCCTAGACTATCTTGAATCGAAGGCGGGTAGAAGTATGCATTTTAAAGGGAATTTCAGTGAAGTCACAAATAGAAATGAGGACCAGGTTACTAGAACCTGGAGGCAAAGCAAACATTGCTATAAAGCAGCAAAGAACTTGGCTGAAAGATGTTCCAGTGTGAGCATGAAATTGGATCATTAGCCGAGGCAATTTCTAAGCAAAGTGTTGAAAGAGCAGCTTGGTTTCTCTCTAAGACTTATAGTAAAATTGGAGAGAAGAGAGATTAATTGAAGGAGTTGTTCAGCAAAAGGCAGCCAGGACTTGGAAGATCTGGAAAATCACAGCTTATCCGTATTGCCAAAAGTGAGGAACTGCATTCTGAAAAGAACAAAAAGGATGTTGGCTGAACAACCATTTGATAAAGAGGTCATGGATCCTTCTGGATTTGATCAACCCTCTCAGTAGAAGCCAGGAATAGAGATGGGATTATACTAGTAGAGACACTGCCGGTTTGAACTAAAGTGACAGAGCAAGTGGGACAGAATGAAGGAAAACTGCTAGACTTCTGAGATGATGTCTTCTAAGGCGGACAAACCTGTAAAAATTGTGTCATCTGAGTTCATTTACTTAAAATTTTTTCTTTTTTGCTTTTTAGGGCCACACCCACAGCATATGGAGGTTCCCAGGCTAGGGGTCAAATCGGAGCTGCAGTTGCTAGCCTGTGCCATAGCTACAGCAATGTGGGATCCGAGTCGCGTCTGTGACCTACACCACAGCTTATGGCAATGCCGGATCCTTAACCTACTGAGCGAGGTCAGGGATTGAACGTGCATCCTTACGGATACTAGTCAGATTTGTTTCTGTGCCACAATGGGAACTCTGTCATCAGAGTTTATATTATTATTCTGGAGGGGGAGGTTATTACTCCTATTTTTTCCAAAGTGTACAAGGACCCAGTACCTTCACTAGGGCCAAAAGGTACTCTCTGGTGTAACCAAGACCATAATCTGAATCATCCATTACAGATTCTCTTTCCAATCTATAACATTACTGTACAAATTGAAATACTTATGTGAAACCACAAAAACTAATAAGTCCTAAATCAGGTATAAACTGTTTAAATAGTCTCTGGATGTGAGAGCTGCTTAGAAACTAGTAAAAATTATTTGCTCTATTGGATGGAATTCTAATAAGCTATTTTAATTGGATTGTGAAAATTCATTAAAATCTCTATGTGAATAGCAATAAAAGTGTACTACCTATTAAAAATTACCTGTTTGCTTATTTAGCCCACCATTTTCAGATACGAACTTTTGCCTTTCAACAAAATAAATGACCAACTCATTTTAGGTCACCAGTTCCTTGCAATTGAACAATTATTCCCCAGAAATTTCCCTGGGCCAAGTCTTATAGCCAAAGTAATTCTTTAACAAAAAGTAATAATTGTGACTAGGTATAAACCCCAAAAAGTCATATAAAAACAGACTGAGCTGTCAGTATTCAACAGAAAAAGAGGATAAATCAATGGTTTATATATAAAAGAGTAAATGAGTAAGAAGTTCACACTTTCATCTGTCAGAAATAATCACGTTTGGTGGGATAATGTCAATTTTTTGTTTTGCTTTTTTTAGGGCTGCACTTAGGAAGTTCCCAGGTTAGGGGCTGAACCAGAGCTACAGCTGCCACCCTACACCACAGTTCACAGCAACGCCAGATCCTTAACCCACTGAGCGAGGCCAGGGATCGAACCAGCATCCTCATGGATACTAGTCAGCTTCGTTTCTGTTGAGCCACAGTGGGAACCCTGATAGTGTCGATTATTGAAATAATTAAGTGAATATTGAAAAATCCAGAAACTAAGATATTGAACAATCAGTCAATGCATTAATGTCTATCCTGTGTATGACATTTCCGTAGATTCTGTGAGAGATAAAAACAAGCGTCAGGCACAGCCACTACTCCCAAAGTGTTCAAAGTTTGATTCACAAAGCAGTATTTGATATAGAAATAATAGAACTTTAGAGCAAAAGTCAAACTGAGCAAGTTTTATAACTAAAGGACATCTTAGAGATCACCTAGCTTAATCTTCATGGCTAAAAAAGCAATTTAGTGATGTCATATATCACTTATATGTGGAATCTAAAATATGGCACAAGTGATCCTATCTTCAAAACAGAAACAGATCATGGACATGAAGGCAGACTTATGGTTGCCGGGGGAGGGGGAGGGAGTGGGATGGGTGGGGAGTTTGGGTTAGTAGATGCAAACTGTTACATTTCGAATGGATAAGCAATGGGGTCCTACTGCATAGCACAGGGACCTATGTACAGCCTCTTTGGTTTGGAAGGTAGTAGTTTAAAAAAAAATATGTGTGTATGACTGGGTCACTTTGCTGTACAAACAGAAAGTGAATGACATTGTAAATCAACTCTAATAAAAAATTTAAAAAGTAATTTAGTAATATTAAAATAGTTTGACTCCTTATAATTGTAACTGAGAGGTCAGGCTCACTCTTTTTGTATTTTTTTAAATTTTTACTTATTTTATTTTTTTCCTTTTTAGGGCTGTACCCGCAGCATACGGAGGTTCCCAGGCTAGGGGTCCAATCAGAGCTAGAGATGCCAGCCTATGCCACAGCCACAGCAACGCAGGATCCGAGCTGTGTCTTCGACCTACACCACAGCTCTTGGCAACGCCGGATCATTAACCCACTGAGCAAGGCCAGGGATCGAACCTGCAACCTCCTAGTTCCTAGTCGGATTCATTGACTGCTGCGCCACGACGGTAACTCCTGTATTTTTTTTTTTTTTGTCTTTTTGCCTTTATGTAGAGCCGCACCCGCGGCATATGGAGGTTCCCAGGCAAGGGGTCTAACAGGAGCTGTAGCTGCCGGCCTTCACCACAGCTCACGGCAATGCCGGATCCTTAACCCACTGAGCAAGGCCAGGGATCGAACACGCAACCTCATGGTTCTTAGTCGGATTCGTTAACCACTGAGCCACAAAGGGAACTCCCAACTCCTGTATTTTTTTAATGGCTTTTATTTTTTCCTTTATAGTTGGTTTACAGCATTCTTTGAATTTTCTACCATACAGCAAAGTGACCTGGTCACACATTATATATATATGTAAAAAAAAATATATATATGTATATATAGATATGTATATATGTATATGTACACGTATATATATTTTATACATATACATTCTTTTTGTATTTTTTATTTTCTTCCTTCATACTGAATGCCATGGTGTCAATTTACCATGAATTGAATCACAAATTTGAATAATAGTTCACTGACTAATGAATAAGTGTTCAATTTTCAAAGTTCATATATTGAGATTCTGACTCGCAAGCTGAAGGCATTAGGAGGTGAGGCCTTTGGGAGATGATGAATTCATGAGGGTGGAGTCCTCAGGAGAGGGAAACTTCTCTTAACTTTGGAGGTCCCTTAACCTGAAGTTCATGGACTTCCAGAGGTCTGGAGACTGTCAGTGTAGAAGCGGGAATTTTCTTCTAGAGAGAGTTTCTACCTTTGTTCAGTTCTTCACCAATGGCTGTTATCTTCCAGAAGTTAAGAGCCACTTATTTCCGTAAAGCCTGGGAAAACAATAGAATAAAGTGGAAGCTCAGAATGCCTCATTTCAAAAGATAAAGCTCAAACAGTTTATGTATTAATACATTCAAAACAAACAAACATTGAGGAAAAAGATTGATAGCTGTAGGGCTTTGGGGGACAGGGTGCCATGAATTTGGCTCCTTTTCTCTCTACAGGGAAACTCTGAGGATTAAGAGCCTGAGGTTTCCACACTTAGGCCTAGGGGACCCAAGGATGCTTCTTCTTTCAACACTCCTGAAAATCTGGCCATTCAGAATTTTCTACACCATGACTGGGGTCTCAGTGAGCCGTTGAAGGTAAAGAACCACAAATCTAAGGGTCTCATAGGTGGGGGGGGAAAGTATCAGGTAGGAAACCTAGAGCACAAATTCAGTTGAAGAGAGTTGTTGAAAGAGCAGAAGAATGATTGAATTTAAAAAAAAGAACTGTGCTTCACTGAGGTGTACAGAGTGATTGGCCAATGGGGACCTGCTGCATAGCACAGAGAACGCTACCCAATAATCTGTGATGATCTATGTGGGAAAAGAATCTGAAAGAGAATGGATGTGTGTACATATATAACTGAATCACTTTGTCGTACAGCAAAAATTGTCACATTCTTGTAAATCAACTATACTTCAGTAAAACTTTAAAAAATGAGAAAAACTCAGATTAAAAAAAGGAACTCTGCTTAAATACAGCAAATAAAAGGCTTCTTTGGAGTTGACATAACTTCTGAAATAAAAAACTGAATAGATGAAAATAAGGATGGTTCTTAAAGATGCTTGAATTGGTCAGCTGATCACCTGAAAGGACTATTTCAAAGCACAAATAGAAATATTAATGGAAAATGTAGACGACTTGGATATATAGTTTGAGAATCACTATTGTGAAAATAATCAGCACTCCTAAAGGGAAAAAAGACCAGATGGAAGAGAAGCATAATTAAACAAATACTAGTAAAGCATTTATCTGAAGTAAATAAAGGCCTGAGACTGTAGATTGTAAGGGCTGCCCAAATTACAGGCTTTACTGATAATAAAAGACACAAACACTGATAAAGATAGAGATGCATATACTAAGTCCTTGAACTTTAATAATGAAGAGAATATTATATGGTTTAGGCAGAGGAACAGACCATATGCCAAAGCAAATATCCATGAAGCATTGGACAGTAATGTCCTCTATTAATTTTTAAAATTACTTTACTAAAAAGTGTTAGATTGTGAAATAGCATCAATCAAAGAGTTGCAACAGAAAGTATTCTCAAATAAGGTATCACTGGCCTGTCAAAGTGAAATAAAGATGTGGGAGCATAAATGAGAATTTCAGGGAGTATATCAACCATGCACCAAAGGCCGGGTGAAAGCACTCTAACTGAACAACAAATGAACGATGACAGAAATTTTAAGATGGAGAGAATAAAGAGATAAAGATGACGGTGGTGGTGAGTGGTTGTAAATATCCCTTCCTCCCTCTTTTCCTTCCTCCTTTCCTTCCTTCCTTCCTTCCTTCCTCCTTTCCTCC